>JAJOOF010023892.1:0-15116 GCA_029582545.1 Solanum lignicaule | reverse complement strand
CCTACTTTTTCATAGTAGCTCTATCTCGTATACCTTACTTTTCTTGTAGGTTTATCACTTAAATTGTTGATGTGTGATATTATGTAACGACAAAGATTGATACAATTTATCCAAATATTATATTCATTAAAATAATATAGTACAATATAATACATTATGAAATAATATGTAATAACCATATATATGTACAGAGTGTAAGTGTCAATTGCAATAAAAACTGTGTAGCACATTTAATCCTTTAAAATATATTGAACCAACTAGTATATAGTATAATATATATCTTTTATAAGGTGAATGTGTAGCTAGAAATTATAGGCAGCCAAACTTTCCACAAGAAATTAGGCATGCAGCTGCCCCTATAGTCCCCTATTTCACTAATTGGGACTAACTCTTTTTCATCATGTCATATATAAAGCCAACATAAGAGTTTGTTTGAAGACCTCTCTCTTTCACTTTCAAACCAATTTTTTTTTTAAAAAAGACAAAGATGTTTGTTTCATTCCTCAAAAATAGCTTCAAATTAGCCCATAAATATCCTATATCATGTCACAAACTTCAACATTCCAAAATGATGATGTATACTCAAATTAGTAAAACTAGAAGGGAGTTGTCAAAATGTAGGCATTGCTCATCATCTGTTGGAGGTGCTTGCGGCAACAAAGTTGGATTCATTCGGTGGTATTTACAAATGCTCGACTCTCGTCCCATTCTCACCAAGACAATCACTTGTACTCTTATTGTCAATGCTGCTGATTTGACTGCACAGGTACATACAACTCTTCTACGCGTTATTATTGTTAGGACCGAAAATTGATTAGGTGTCATGCGGAAGCTAGCAAAGCAAATCTCGAAAGACCATGAGTAAGAAGACAAACGAGAAATATACCATAAGACACCATGATTTAACGTGGTTCAGTCAATCGACCTACGTCCACAAAGGAGATGAGCAATCCACTATGTAATATGAGAGTACAAAATATAGAGAGAAATAACCTCAATCAATTCACTCGGAATAGCTGAGAGTTCACACAAGTGATAACGCATTACTTGTGTCTCACAAATTCTCCCCTTAACCAAAACTCTTAAAGCCCCTAGGACTACATTGTGAATGTTGATTAAGTTAGAAAGTTGCGAATTAAATATAATCCACAAACATGAATAGATATGTTTTGTTGGTCCAAAAAATTCTTCTCTTCTCTACTCTGTTCTACTAGTAGAAATACTTGTCAATATCTTATACTATATGTTTTTTTTTCACCCTCGACAGACAATTGTAGCTGGTTCATTCTCAGGGCAGTATGATCTAATACGAACAATGAGGGTAGCTGGTTTTGCAATGGTAATTTTAGGGCCTTCACTTCATGTCTGGTACAACTCCCTCTCAATATTCCTTCCAAAGCGTGACGTCGTTTCAACATTGGAAAAGATAGCATTAGGACAGATCCTATATGGACCTACCATGAATGCTATCTTCTTCTCAATCAACGCAGCAGCACAAGGTATATACTAATTAATTAACGACAATAGCTTAATTGCAGCAAAGTATGTATTGAATTTTGATTTTGGTATACATGAGTAGGTGAAAGTGGTTCAGAAATTGTGGCAAGACTGAAACGTGACTTGGTTCCTACTGCTGTTAATGGTCTTATGTACTGGCCAATATGTGATTTTATCACATTCAAATTTGTCCCTGTTCATTTACAGGTTCGCATGCATACATATATAATTTAAACTCTTATCTGTCTTTCTGAGAAAATAACTATATGGTTTTTGTTATTGTTTTGACAGCCACTTGTGGTCAACACATTTTCTTATGTGTGGAATATCTACCTGACGTACATTGCAAGCCAACAGAAAGTAGCAGCTTCAGCATAATTTTAATTTTCATTAGCTTTTCTTCTACGTCTCTTCTTCCTAATAATAATAATTTTGCATTACATGTGGTAGGTTCTTAATTTCTTGTAAACCAGTCTTGTTATTATAGAAATTACAAATTCTATAGTCAGTTTTATCCAATGCACATGCAAGTATATATAAGCGGCCATACACATTATATATATAGGATGAAAATTCAGATATTGTACCCACAAAGACTTATAGGATTGATCGTCTAATTTGAATTATTTTGGGAATTATGTTTAACTACACTGAGTTTAACTAAGAATAACAACAAGTGTAGCAAGAAGAGGATTCGTTTTATGTAATTCAGATGTGAAACGGATTTAGGGTCATGCCAATTTAAAAATCCGATTCAGTAATTATCCAACCGCACACTTATTAATTATTTTCCTGAGTTACTAGTAATTGCAGGGTTAACATTATTTATTAAGCATTATGCCGATAACTCGAAAGCTACTCGACAGTTCCTAACGCCTATATTTCTATAATTATTAGTGGATAGTGAAGTGCATGTAAGATTTCATTTGTACTAATTAAGCAAGGCTAACAGATATATTCCAACCCACGTGAGTGAATCGACCCCTTTTCCCTATAACGTTCACAGTTCCAAGCTCTACTTTTCTTATAACAATTTCAATGCTAAGTTCTACTTGGACAAAACAACAAAGAAGATGAAAAAGTTAGCCGACCGCAAGCATCATCCTATAGATTATTAAGTTGGGGACATGATTATAGTGAAGTTTAACCCAAGACAGTTTTAAGGCACTGCGAGGTGTACACCAAAATTTGGTATAGAAGTATAAGGGACTGTTTAAGATCACTGCCTAGGTGGGCAAGATCTCATATAAGTTAGAGTTACCACCTCATCTTAAGGATCTTCCAGGCTAGGATGCTCAAACCATACCATGAAGACAAGGATGATTCCAGCCGAAGGCAGACAATTCAAGAACCAATCACCCGCCTCGCATTATTGAGGCTATCATTGACCATCAGGCTAGGTAGAAACAAAGGCAAGAAGTCACAGTCATGTTCCATTGGAAGGGATAAGCACCGGAGGAAGCCACATGAGAGTGATACGATGACTTGTGGCGATTCAAAGACAAGATATGAGAGTTAATGCAGTAGCAACGCATATCAGGCAGAGAAAAGTGTGATGACCCGACACTTCATCATGTCACTTAGGCACCACGTGACATAAAGTTGTCCATGTGAAATACTTACATTAAAAGAATATTCTGAAGATCTATGAAGAATTCCTTGAATGACTTTAAAATTCTATGAATTTACATGAAAGGTTCTTTGAATATTGTTCTAGTTATATAGAGAATTCTAGAAAATGACTTATTTATAAATATGTCGAAACTTGTTTAACAATTATTATTTACATATTAACCCCTAAGTAAGTAGTATAAATAAAGAGACATATATTTGTAAAATCATCAAGCAAATATCCCAAGTATTAAGGAATATAAAACTTTCCTAAGCAATTCTCAAAATCGTGAACAATTCATGCGCAAATTGTCAAGTGTGGTACGGTGCGTTTAGCAGAAGTCTAAGTTAGTGACCCTGAGTATGAAAAAACTCTTTGCTGGTAGAAGTGTCTCATGAGTGGTGCTAGCCTATTCAAAATCATAATTTGTCAGACTCAAATACGAAATTAAAAATAAATTTATTAACGGGGGGAAAAGAAAAAAAGCAACAGTATGACCTCACCAACTTCCCCGTCCATGTAACCTCTGTGTCCTAAGTGGAAAGTGGATGCATTCCTATTGGATATCGTTGAAGAAATTGCGTGGCGCCAATCTCTCTTCCATACCCACGCGCTTTAATCACACCCGCCATCATTCAAGTAATGCGTGCTATGCACGTTCATTCAACGAATAGAATCTGAAAACTACCCCCAAAACTCACATTAACATTTCAAAAAGTCTTCTCTTCTCTCCCTCTGAAAACTAAGAGTAAATCTCAAATCTGAAGTCTCATCTCCGATTCCGTCAGTAGAAACAAAGCATGGAGCTCTGTAAACTTGTTCTGCTGTTGTTGACGGTGATGACGGTGGCGGAAGCGATATGGATGGAACTGCCGACTTCGGGGACCAAGTGTTTGTCAGAGGATATCCATACGAACGTCGTCGTTTTGGCGGATTACAGTGTAATCGGTGACGAAGAGCACGCTCAAGCTAATGTTGTCCCCACCATCTCTGTCAAGGTAAGGCACCGCCATATCATCTGTGCTCTAATTTTAGCTTATTAGTGCTAACAAAAAAAAAATGATATTGCGAGATTTATAGTAGCTGAAGGATGTTTAGATCCAATTGACCAACTTTTTGTACACTTTGACTCTGCGATTGCATTTAAAATGTCTTAATTTTAAGTTCCTGCAATAATTGATGCTTATTAATTGCAAAACACTAAGCACATTATGGATATTTTGATTGTCAAATCTTCCTAGTTTTGATCTTCGAAATCAATTTAATACAGTTAATCTTGAGACAATAGAAAAAAAAAACAAAAGGCTATTAAATTGCACATTGGGAGCCATTTCTCTGTTCAATATATAGAATCGATGAGGTCTTCATTTATAAAATAATCGCTATTCTCCATCTTATTGGACTCAGTTTGTTCGATTGCTTTTCTTTTTTCAGGTGAACTAGGTGGATTGTTTTCAAATTTTGAATTGAATTGTTTCAAGTCAGAGAATGTAACTTAAATTATTGAAGCCAATGTTATGAATTATATCTAAGAGAATAATTGTTTTTTCAAATTTTTCAAATTTATGTTACTACAATACATATGAGAATTTTTTTCTCAAGATTAGGAGTTTGATTGCAAAATAGTTAGTGTCACGTAAATAGAGATAGATGAATAGACTTTAATCCATATCAACAAAGTAACAAGATTAGCTAGGTCTCAACTACGGAAATAGTGACATAGTAAGTATATTCTTCAACACTCCAATACTTATTCTTACACTTTGTCATGGCAAGAGTGTGTTGCATTGTTAAATTATAGTGTCGTTTGTTGTGTCGCTTTAGTTAAAGAAGATTTTCTTATGGTGGAAGACACTTGGTTCTCTCATGAATGCGGTGAAATCATAAACTTCGCTGAACTATTTCTTTAACTACATACTATAGTAAAGATGGTATCAGCTTCATTAAAAAAAAAAGAGCATCTGTTTTTGCACTTACTCCAAGTTGCTTGTATAAAGACAAGGTTGCAAATTGGTTTCTTTGAGGATCTAGATCATGCTTGTATTATGTATATGTTGAAATTGTGAAAAAGTTATGCTACCTTGTAGGGGTTTCAAATGGACGGGTTGGGTTGAACTTGAAGATATTAAAATGGTTTGAAATAGAAATCGGGTTGGGTCCTGCTCTGTCCAAGTTTACTTTGGGCTCAAATGGGTTGGGATCAAATGGGCTAAAAAATGGGTTTGGTCTTGATCCGCCCAATTTGACCCGCTTAATCTCAATTTATTTAAGTTTAATAACCACAATTTCAATTTCAATTTCAACTCAAAAAAATTTTTAAAAAAAGAAGTTACAAATGGATAGATATATCCTAGAACATATAAAATAGATAGTAATTCATATCTTCAATATAGGATCTTACATTACGTCAATGCAAATAAAGGGCCTTAAACGGGTCGAAATTGGAGATTTTTTATTTTGATGACAAGAAAAACCCGCAGCCTCTACCCTTTGGATGCGCACAGGTAAAACCCCCGCTCCTATGCAATAGCTTGCAAACCACATAGGAGAGATAACCTGCACTAGGCAATCCCAGTGTGACGAGCTCGACTCAAAAGGCAAACCCCTTGCTTTCACTGGCAAGGGATTTCGAACTTGAGACCTCCAACATGCAAATCCCAAGCCCAAACCACTGGGCCACCCCCGAAGGGTTCAATTGAAGATTCTTTTAAAATGGGTTAAGGCTTGAATGAGATGAAATTGAACCCAATTCAAATTATCTTGAACCCAACCCATAAAATTCTAGGCGGGTTGGACAGGTTACCTATATTTGCTACCTTGCATTCTAAGTTTGTTATGTAGAGATCCAGAAACTCATTATAGCTCTAGTTTTAGCAGCCTCACCTATCCAAATACTCCTTTCATCACTTTGTCCTGTACCTGGTGTCTTTTTGAAGCATAGATCATAGATGCTTATCATCATTCTGAAATCGAATTCTCCAAGACATTTCATGGATTCAACTATACATCTAAAGAAAAACCTGCCTTCAAAAAAAGATGTTAAGAAGCTGAGATGCTAGTTAGAAAAAGTGGATAGATTGCCTCGTGATTAACACTACAGATCTATTACGAAATGACAAATCACAGCTATTGTTTCTTGGAGAGCTACCTATAAGTTTTGGAATAAAAATACAGACTAAATATGCAAGTGCTTCAATGCCTTAATTGGTTTGCTTTTGGTGAACTTCATGGGGTCAGACTCTCAGTTAATGATGTACTGATCAATACTGTGACAACACACATTCACACGGTAATGGGCTTGTTAACCTATGGTGAAAGATGGTAAGATGCATTTAGTAGTGTTTAATGATGTTTGTATAATTACCTTATAAAAAGGAAATGATGTCTGTATGATTTATATTCTTGTATCATAAAATGATCATGCATTTAAATTGTCTTTTACTCATCTTCCCCAATTTACGAATAATGTTGACCTGAGATGAATTTAAGTGGAGAAACATGAACTTTGAGGATTCACATAGCCAACCCCGACTTGTTTGAGCGTGAGACGTAATTATTTGTCAGGGTCTTAGATGAATTTTTTAGGTGTTAATTGTTATAACACTTGAATGTGTTTTCCTGTAAAAGTGCTCTATATTGCTTGAATTATCATCTCGGGTCAGATAAGCACAGCAGCATAACTTCTTCAAATGGTTAATTAACCTTTGAGAAACGTAATTTACTTTTGCACTTTTTTCCACTAATGGTTCAGTTTTAATGAGCTAGGTCATTGCAACATTCTTTTTAGGTCACATCGCCTTTTGGAAACAATCTTCACCATAAAGAGAATGTAACTCATGGTCAATTTGCTTTTACAACCACTGAGGCTGGTAACTACTTGGCATGCTTTTGGATGGACAACCATGCCCCTGGGGCTAAAGCTGTTACTATCGGCATTGACTGGAAGACGGGAATCAGTGCAAAGGATTGGGAATCAGTTGCAAGGAAGGATAAGATAGAAGTAAGTTCACAAGTGTATATTTTCCATCTGCACCAATTCCCTACAAGGCCAGATTGGGAGGGGATTAGTTATTGTGTATGCTCCTCTTATTTAACTCCGCATGTTGTATTTTTTCATCATATATTTTCCCCTTGTAGGGTGTTGAACTTGAGTTGGTGAAACTTGAAGGGATAGTGCAAGCCATTCATGAAAATTTAGAGTACCTGAAGGATAGGTAAGTACATACTAACCTTTTCAAATGTGCTCCATCCCGGATAATATGTGTTTGCTGTTTGTTTTCATTTCTATTGCAAATACTTTGACTTTTTGGTATTATACATTTTCCTCTTGTTTTATGGTCCTTTCGTGAGTATGTGCCAATGTTGGTTTCTAACGCCTCTAAGTCTTATTTCATTTTTACAAATTTATGAGTTATATTTCCCACTAGGAGTCTGCTTCTGCATATTTATAGCAATAAGAAGCAGATTTTTTTCCTGCAGTATCCAAAAGACAACGGAGGAAATTTATCGTGGAGAAAGGAATGTAGGATAGTAGATAACTTATAATTATATACTCAAATTTGTAATTCTCTGATACTGTCCTTAATTGGAGAGAGCTAAAAGTAATGGCAAATAGTTTCAAAAATGTCAAGGGTAATAGACATTGGTTTTTGTAGTGAACATAGTTGCTACTGTGCTTATTGAATCCTATGAAGACTCTTAACAGTGTATTGCATTGTAAATCACCAGTTTCACGAAGAAATGACGAAAACATTCTTGCAGAACCTTGGTGTAACCAATACTTATCCTTCTTTTGTCTCCTACCTCACAATTAACATGGTTTATTCTTGTATCTCGTTCACAGGGAAGCACAAATGAGGGAAGAAAACGAGAAAACCAATTCTAGAGTGGCATGGTTAAGTATAATGTCCCTTGGTATATGCATAGCAGCTGCAGTTCTGCAAGTATTTTATCTGAAGAACTTCTTTCGCAAGAAAAAGCTCATTTAGATTCAACAAATTTTTCACGTTCTTGCATCACACGATCTACAGTAGCTTACAGAATAGATCAATTACAACATTTTTTTTCACTTGTATTCATATTTCTGTTTCTGCAATAGACCGTTGTGATCTACAGTGAACGAAAAGGCTGGATACCAGAAACTACTAGTGCCCAATGTTCAGGGGACAAATGCAATCCAAATGTACCATCGTTCTTCTACTTTTAGTTGAGAAAATCTATGTATAATCTCATTACAGTTTTATAACTTGTCCTTACGATTCACAGTTTGAATTTGAACTGTGAATTGAATTCACGGATCGAAAAATCAAAATTCAAGCTTTTTATTATTTGCTGAAATTGTTGGCGGAAGTTTTTCCTCTACATATGCTTATAAGCAATTGCTTCTACGAGTTTTGAATTTCTAACATAACGAATTTCTACTACTTCATGACAATAACATCTTCGCGCCTTTGAGCATGTCTTGTTCAAATACAGATATGAATGTGTATTGAATAATCAAAGATTGTTTACTTTCTTAAGATATGAATGTGTACAATTAACAAAATTATTAAATACACACTATAACTATTCAATGTAATTTCATAAAATGGAATCTAAAAAGGATAGAATGTATATAGACCTTATCTCTACGGCTCTACCTCAGAGGTAGATTATTGTTTCAGGAAATGAAGTAATAAAAGGACAAGAAATAGAATATGGGAAGAAGACAATAGATGGTCACAGGATAGTAACTACAATGAAGTCATATGACAGTCCAAAAGACGATAGATAGTCACAGGATAGTAACCACAATGAAGTCATATGACAGTCCAAAGTACAAGACAACAAATAATAACATAAATTGAAGGACCTAAAACTATAGGAGCAATATTGCAACTACTAGTAAGGACGAATGACAAGACAACACACTACTCTCTACTAACCTTCTACCCAAATTCGTGTCCTCCACAACCTCCTATCCAGGGTCATCGTCTTCGGTAAGCTAGAATTGTATCATATCCTCTCTAATCACCTCTCCCCATTACTAATTTGGTCTACTTCTATCTATCTTGAAATCGTCCATAGCCAGCCTCTCACGCCTCTACAACGGGGCATCCGTATTTCTCCTCTTCACATCCCAAATCATATTTGTCTCGTTTCCCAAATCTTGTCCTCCACTAAAGCCACTCTCACCTTGTCCCAAATATCCTCATTTTTTATCATATCTCTCTTACTAAGTCCACATATCCATTGCAACATCCTTATTTTTGCAGTTTTCAACTTCTGAATGTGAGAGTTCTTGACTAGCCAACACTTTGCCCGTACAACATAGGTGGTCTGGCTACCACTTTGTGGAACTTGCCTTCAAGTTTTGGTGGCACCTTCTTATCACACAAGACACTGAAGGCAAGCCTCCATTTGATCTAACCCACACCAATATGGTTGGTGGCATCCTTGTCAATCTTCCCATTCCTTGAATAATAGACCCAAGATACTTGAAACTTCCTCTCGTTTAGATAATCTATGTATCGAGCCTCACTTTTATATCTTCCACATACATTAAATATAATTTTATAAAAATATAGTAATTAAACATTACAGTAACAATTTAAGCTCTAAAACCTCCACTTCCAACATGCACAAGAATGAGGTTCGAGTTGTTCAAGTTGATGAACAAGAGAAGGTAATAATGCATCTCCAAAATATATTTGATTGAAAAACTGTATCAAACGAGTGTATCATTGGAGGCATCTCTCCTCACTCCCTTCTCCCTTTCTTCCTCATCTCTCCTTCTTATATGATTGTGTTCCCACAGATCCGCCAAAAATTCAAAATAAAATAAAAACACTCAAGTATTTCATCACAATTTGGCATGAAATAAGAAAATAAATAGTAAAAATAAAAGAAGCAAAATCATTGAAGCAAAAGAATCACTATTTGTCATGATTATTATCCATGGAATTACTTAACGGGTCGTTTGGTAGAGTGTATAAGAACAATGCAAAGTAGAGTGTATTAATAATGCATGTATTAGTAGTACTTGCATTAGTTATGTCTGCATTATTTCTTATACACTGTTTGATTTGATGTATTAGAAATAACAAATCTTGCATAATTTCTATTTAAAATTGTATGTTTACAAAAATACCCTTCACACTTTATTTCTTTGTACACTTCCTTTGCAACAAGGTTCTTTGCTGAAACAAAACATCATCAACTCTTCTTTTTTTTTCAAGTATAAAATTAAATAGTTGTTACTATTGCGTCAAAATATTTTTGTGGAAAGTTGGCAAAGAAATTTTTTATCAAACTAATTGTCACAATAGTAAATATTTTGATTAAACTATATTGAAATAAGATTTTTTTTAAAAAGGAAGAAGATGTCAAACTTCTTCACATTTTTGCCACCAGATTCCCCAAACTAAAGTTTACCAGCAACATAATTTGAAGCAATATTTCATATTAACTTATGTGTTAACCTTCATTTTTTTCTTATTACTAAAATCAAGCCACATGATCTTTATATTAAAAAATAAAGATGTACTAAAGAGGCCATATATAAAGCCTATTATACATTGATTAAACTTTTTGAGTAGCTAAAAGACTATACGCCGTCAAATAAAGGAGAAAACGAAGGCTCAAAAATGATACGTTGTCAATGTAGGAAGTTAATGAACAAAAGAATCGAGGGTGTAGGTCAATCACATATTGATAATAAGACAAGGATGTTGCAAGTAATTATACTTTTCATTTGACCAGCTAACATGAGGCATTTCTAGCGCTTGGTATCCATATTTCCTGCTGAACCTCTTTATGGACAATGAAAAGTTTCTTAAACACAGTACCATAGAAAATGTTTTTTATAAAAGGCTTTTTGAGGGTAGTTTTGTAATTATATAATCTAATGCAAGTGTTAAAATTCTATGTAGTATTAATACCTAGAATTTCTTGGTATTAGTAATACACAATAGAGTGTATAACTAAAGCAAGCATTAGTTATACATGACATGAAAAAGTGTACCAAACAATGTATTACTAATACACACCTAATGCATGCATTATTTTTCCTAATACACTCTACCAAACGACGTATTTATTCATGGATTTTTTAAAATCTTCAATGGCAGTGTTAACTCACAAGAAAAAATGTCTCTTCACTATCACTAAAAGAAATCAACGCTAGGTCTGAATGCTTTTAAGTCTTCATCATAGATCTGAACTTTATTATTAAAAACCCAATTCAGTGACAGAATCCCAAAATAAAACAAATACATTATAAGTTGAAATGTTAACGATGCAAATTTAGACCTTTAAGTGCAAACAAATATAGCCTAACACATCTAAATTGTTTCTAGTTACACCAAAAACAAAGTCTGCTAAACACTTGGACTTCAACATATGACTAGGCTCAATTGGACCACGAAACATTTTCCCTATCCTATATCCCCACAATTCATGCAGAAACCGTAAACCAAATCTTGCAGAAGTCTTTTGTGTCTTTCAGACCAGCAACCTAAGGTAATCTCATGGGAAATTAACCAAAGATTGTGCATATTCACCAAATTAGTTATGTGCAAACACCAGCAAAGGCTAAGTTTTTAGTAAATGGCTCCAAAGTTGAAGGAAGATTTGGAAACACCGTCCTTCTATAACTCATGCTCCAGAGTTTTTATTGGATATCTACCAAATCAGCCCACCTGTTTCCCTGCACTTGTCAGGACAAAATATGAAGCCTATCTAGTACAATATTGCTTCTGTCAAATTGGATTATAACAAGAGTTTTTGTCTATCACCTTGTGCCAAGAATGGAGCTAAAATGGTAAGCTTCATTAGCGGTAAAATGTATAAATATCTAGTTTTACTCATTGGTATATTCATAGTCGGTATCCTATGGCATATTACACAGTCAAACGTCTCAAGGTTTGGTGGTGGTACAGTTGCAAGATACACAGTAAAAGGGAGAGGAAGAAGAAGAGAGTTCTCCATATTATCTATCACTCTTACAACATGAGCGAAAATGGGAGAGGAAGAAGAAGAGAGTTCTCCATATTATCTATCACTCTTACAACATGAGCGAAGACTGGCTTCAAAATTGTTATTGAGAGAAAGCTCATTCAGTCAATGCAGCTGCAATCTTCTTGTGGATGGCCTCAACACCTAGACGAGGAGATAATCTAGGAAGTACCTCCTGCGCAATACATTCAGTGATGAGAATTCATATCTCAACATTTTGTAATTTTCCATAAACATGTTATATAAATGAAAGAATAACTGCATGAAAATAAGGTTCACACGGTAGAGGATATATTGCCTATGGCAGCTTCAACTCTTTATGGAGCACTTAGCGTGTGTAGTGATAAGTTAAGTTGTTAATGACAAGTTAATTGTTAACTAAGGCACTGGGATAACTAAGCTTCCGAAAAATGCAACTGCTTGAGAATTTTGATTGGGGAAAGAGAGCATTCACCTTGCACCGTATTGTAATCACTCAAAAAGTACCTCATAGCACTGAATAAGGATAGTTTTTTTCCTTATCTTATAGGGGTCGTTTGGTACGGGGGATGAGATAAGCAAGGATATCTCATTGGTTGGGATATCCCATGGGATTATTTTATCTCACCTTCTATATGGGATAGTAATTCTACCATTCTAGTACAAATGGTGGGATAAAATCTCCCTGGGATTAGCTAATACCTCAAACCAAACATGGAATAAAGTTAATGACAAATTTAACCCGAGATTATTATCCTTATCTCATGTACTAAGTGAACTCTTAAGGCTCGTTTGGTTGGGGATGAAGTTATCCCGAGATTAGTTATCCCACCCTCAATATGGGATAAAAATAACACTACAATCCCGGGATAAGTTATCCTACGATTTTATCCCAACTAAACATGAGATAAACTGATCGTAAAATTAGTTCCGGAATTAATATCCCTTATCCCTTGTACCAAATGAGCCCTTAAGGTGTAATACACCAGAAGTTTTAAGACCACTACATATTTGTTTAGTCAACAGAGAAGACCACCATGACCAAAATGTTAAATTGATGCGACCTACTGTCTCAAAGAAACAGGTTCTCTGAGTAACTATGCATAAAGGTAAAGTGGGAAATAATAAATCAACAGAAGGATTTTTACGTGGAAAACTCCTTGCTAAGGGAGGCAAAAATCATGATCTATCTCTCTACAGGATTTTCCTCAACTCTTCACTAGAACTCTAGCAATTTAAGGTTACAACTTCCCTTCTACCACTTACCTTGTACACCTTAGGAACTGTTTCCCTACCACTCCTGCTTCTACCCTCAACAATTCTCCCCAAGTGTTGGTCACTCTCCAACTCTTCAATGACTCTACCCAGTCAAAGAAGTTCTTTTACAATACAAAACAACACCTAGTACAGTCAACTAAGAATGTAATCCAGATCTTGTTTTGAAACCACAAGCATCTAACTATTACAACTCAAGAACAGTAAAGATATAACTTGATATGAACACTTCATAGGAACAGGTTCTCTCATTGTTGCAGTTGACTCTCTTTCCTCAAGTCTCCCTCGTGCAGACTTTGCTCTAACTCCATAATATTTCTTTGTGGATGGTCAGCTTTCTTCAGAATCTTCAATGGGCTTTATATACGAGTAGAATAGACACTTGTAGTCATCCCAATCCAACCAAGAATTTCAAAGAAATCAATCCTTATTTGACATGGATTTGACTCAATGCATACGACCTCGTAACTTTCCAATTCTTGAACTCCTGTTCCTTGCAGAATTGAGTTAAGACTAATTACAATTCTCCAAGCTTTCCTTTAGTGCATGTGGCATAGCTTCTTCTTGTCGACTCAAAACAGTCTCCATTCTCTGAGAGGAACAGGTCCTCTGGGCAGTTCTCCTGCAGTGTTGCCAACGTCACCGTTCCTTGGAGATCTATTATGGACCTGGTTCTTATACTTCTTTCTTCTTGTACATAGATTGTCACTTGTACAATGTTTGTCAATCATCAAAACACCATATGATCTTGAATATAGATTCAGTAGTTCCTGGCAGCTCCACACAAAAGAGACGATAGAGAAACCAACATTATGTATACAGACTAAAGGAAGACATTTCCAGCAAGCAGATATAAGGTTCTCTGAATAGTCAATGGTCATTTTATATGACAATCAATGCACCAACTATGCCTCAACTCCAAACTAGCTAAGGTTTGCTATATGAAAGCTCTATATCCATCCTGCTCAATTCTTGTACTATTCATTTTTAATACTAAATAATTTTTCTTTTAAGGCAAATTATGATTTTTGTAATAAACTAGAAATTCTCTTAAATTCACACTTATTTCTACACTGGCTTACAAGTATCTATAAAACTAAGATGACTTAAAACCACCAAATTTCATGTAGTGTAACAACAAAACAAAGCATTAACATCCACTAGTTGGCATTATTTGACATCCATAAACACCTTTCTTTCATGTGATTTAAGTTTACCTCGTCCTCTTCGAGATACTTGGATCATCACAATGCCAAATCTATTGACAGGTGCATTAGTGAGAGAAAAACATAAGCATGATTGAACCATCTCAAGCAGCCTTATCAGACTTTATCCTCTATATGTGCTACTCTTAACATCTCCATTCCCATAATACTTGTTTACTCCGTAAAACATTGCTGATCTCAAAGCAGAGCAGTAGAAATACCTTTCACTTTGTTAGGTAATTTCCTATCACATGACAATTCTCATAAAACTCCATTTCAACCATCCAATCTTTAATTTTATGTCTTGCATCTTTATCTAAGATACCATTATCCCATAAGTTTGAGCCTAGATATCTAAAATTTTGCCTAGTGCGGGTTACCTCTCCTATGTGGTTTGCGAGCTGCAAGGAGTGGGGGTTTTACCCTGTGTACACCCAAAGGGTAGCGGCTGCGAGTTTTCCTTGACATAAAATAAATCTTCCTTGAGATGGGTAAGATGAATAACTCCAAATTCATGGATCCTTTTTTTTTTTTTTTTTTTTTTTTTTAACCGA
>JAJOOF010023891.1:0-12840 GCA_029582545.1 Solanum lignicaule | reverse complement strand
ACTATTGCTATTAGGACTATTTCCATATATATATATATATATATATTTAACGAATAATCTTCCTATTTTAAATTTATATAACACACTTTATTTTTTAGTTATTAAGAAAAAAGAATGACACATTTATTATTTGACAAATATTTAATTATACTATCAATATTTTATCTATATTGGATCTCAATTATTTGCAAAAAAATAAATTCATAAAGTATACTTATTTTTTTTAACTTGTATTGGGTATATTAAAAATTTGTAAAGTCTTTTCATATTTTTAGAACTTCATGCCTAGTTAAAATACATCACATAAATTAAACTAGTATACGTACCCACGCGTTGCGTAACTATATATGAATTTATGATTAATTTAATTTCATGAAACATCAAATAGTTGAAATATTTTTATATATTTGTCCTTTATTATTTTTATGTTGTATTGATATATTAAGATATTTTTCATATTAACAATTTATTAGTTAAAAATATTTCACATGAAAGGTAAAATATCATAAGATTAAATGACATGTTAATATATTTTGCATATATTTTTTTTTTCAAATTCAAAAGATTCAACATATTCTTTACATTCTTAAATGTCAAACGATAATAGAAAAGTAATTTAAAATAGAGTCAATATAAAATTAATGTCATGCTATAATAATAGAAACATGTTCATGATATATACATTTTTTATTAATCATTGAAAATAATTAATCACAAATACTGAATAAGTTACTTTTAAAATTTCGAAAAAGAAAATAATAATTTAATTTTTTATCAATGATTATATGTTGAGGAACTTGTCAATTTTTCTAGTATTCTATTATAGTAATTATTGCATAAATTCCTTTTATGACTATTATAAAATTTATCATAATTTTTAGTACTTATTATTTTAATACAACGTGTAATCTTTATTTATTATTTTCTTCAAATTGTTATTTTTGTTTAATCATAAAAAATAATACTTTCAACAATTTCTGTTTTTATTAACTTAAATACATTTCAATACAATGTATAATATTTATTTACTATTTTCTTCCTCGTGTTATTTTCTTTAGTCATATATCACTAATACATACAACAATTTAATTTTTATTAACATAAATACCTTTAGTAATAATTCTTCTAATGTTCTATTAATAATAATGATTGACATTATTTATGATTACTATTAAAGTTTTAACATAATTGAGATAAAAAATGAGGTAACGCACACATAATTTTTTTTTGAACAAACAAAATAATTACATGCACTATTAGAGAGTACCTTCTAGTTATATAATTATCTTACAATTATGATAAAGTCAGAAAAGTGTAACTATCTTCAAAAACTATAAATATTAAATTCAAAATTTGAACTTTTAATTAGTCAGTCTCAATTATTTAAAAAATTACATTTTTTTTATAATTTTAAAATAACTAACTTATCATTTTAAAAATAGTTTTATAATTCCTAATTAACTATTTAAAAATTTATATAAATTCTATATTTTTAAAAAATGTCCGAATTCCACGTTATAAAAAAATAATCTTAATTTTGAATTCGCTTTGATCTAATATTTTGAAACACGTTACTATTTGTCTCGATCTAATATACAATGGTGCATATTCTCTTATTAATTAAATGGTAATTTCTAATTAACTAAATGGCCTATTATTTATTTCAGTATCGACAAAATAATTTCAAATTTTCTGATATCTTGTAATATAAGAAGTCTTTTTTGTAATTTAATTTTTAGAATAGTTGTATATTCTATAGATTTGAAGGTTCTAAATTTCAAAAACAAACCATTTATTTTAAGTATAGTAACAATTTTAAAAATATATATTTAAAATAAAATTTAACTGAACAAATGAACAATTTTTTTTCATACTTTAATATTTTATCACTCACAAGTATATTACTAAAAAGCTATAAGAAAGTGGAATAATATGCATAAATCATGATATTCTACATTTATCGATCCATTATATTAATAATTCCATAGCAATTAAGTATTCAAGTGCACATATTTAGCATTTTAAAAATGTGAATATATTACCAATAATCCAACAATCAAAAACACGTTAGTGTAAATGATTGAGTAAAAATTAACAGAAAATGAAAAAAAAAATAAGTATTAGAATAACTTCATTAAAATTAAATTTTAAAAATAACGTACAATCTAAAAAAAATATTAATCTTCGTAAAAATATCAAAGATTACAAATGTAAATAAATAAAAATATAAAACTCATTTGATTTAAAGAATTTAAGTACATAATATCACAAAAAACAAATCAAATTGAATGAAATAAACTAAAAAGTCACAATAAGACATTATACTTATCAATATCATTATTTGCAGAGGATTTTCAGTTTGATAAATATTGTTCTTCTTTTTTTTTGGACTTTCACTTTTTTATTTGCAAATATATTCAAATTTTCTTCAGCTAGCCATAAAAAATGAAGATAAGAAGAATGAAACTAATTTAACAAACAACATTACACATTTGAAGAAGAATAGAATCATGGTTCAATCATTTGATTTAAAGAATTTATGTACAAAATATGACAAAAACAAATCAAATTGAATGAAATAAACTGGAAAAATAATAATAAGACATTATGGATCTTACAATATCATCATTTGCAGAGGATTTTCACTTTGATAAACATTATTCTTCTTTTCTTGAACTTCTACTATTTTATTCGCAAATATATTCAAATTTTATTCGGCTAGCCATCAAATAATTTACCTATTCACCAAATAAAAAGATAAAGATAAAAAGAATAGAAATAATTTAACAGACAACATTACACATTTGAAGAAGAATACATCCATAATTCAATAATAAACACATGTTAATATAAATGATGGAATAAAAAATTAACAAAAAATAATAAAATAAAATTATTCGATTCAAATAATTCAATAATATAAAAACATGTTAATATGAATGAATGAATGAATGGATCAATAGAAAAAATTAACAGAAAATGATAACATAAAAAGTATTAGAATAACTTCACTTAAATTAAATAAAAAATAACACAATCGTAAAAAAAAATATTGATCACAATAAAAATTATCAAAGATTACAAATGTAAATAAAAAAAGAACATAGAAAACTCATTCGACCTAAAGAATTTAAGTACAATATATGACAGAAACAAATCAAATTAAATGAAATGAACCCAAAAAAATTCACAAAAAGACATTATAGATCTAACAATATCATCATTTGCAGAAGATTTGCATTTTGATAAATATTGTTTTTCTTCTTCTTGGACTTTCACTTTGTTATTTGCAAGTATATTCAAACTTTTCTTTTCAGCTAGCCGACAAATAATCTACCTATTCACTCCATAAAAAGATGAAAATAAGAAGAATGGAAATAATTCAACAAATAATACTACACATTTGAAGAAAAATAAGATCAATTAATTTTTTTCAATGAACTTTATTTATGTATATATAGGGAATAGAGATAATGGGTAGAGTAGTTTTAGGTAACCACTTTAAATTCAAATTCAAAAAGTAACTATTTTGCCTTTTTTTTTTAATTAGTTACGTGAGTTGGTTACTTATTTTGAAAAAAATACATTAAATTTTTTTTTTCTTTAAAAAACTAAAGCATATCTTCATTTAACAGATTTTTTTAATGTGCGGGTAGTTTTGCTATTTATTTATTTAAAATGATTGATGCACGTTTTTTATTTTATTTTTTCTTTGTTACATTTTCTATTACTATAACCTATTTAAACATTTTTTAATTTTTGTCCGTTGGTATTTTATTTTTATTTTTTTGTATTTTAAATAGTTTGTTTAAAATTTATTTATTTTTATTTTTATTTTTATGGTGTTGACATGTGTCATTCTAATTCTAATTATTGACATGTGTCTATATTTATTTATTTAATTATTAACTATTAATTATTTAAAATACTGAAAATTTGTGGTGTTGACATGTGTCATTTTTTCTTCTCCTTTATATATAGATAGATAACAATTATCACCTTATTTTCTAATACAATATACCTGGAAAACTTTACAAAATTAAGAAAATTAATTATAAAATAGGCATTTGAATGATCTTTAAACAGCATAATTGGACACAACCAACTCAAAAATATAACACGGTTAAGGTGAATTTATGCTCCTTTGTTATCGGCCAGTTATATACGACCCCTCTGTGAAAAAAAAAGAACATTGACATATTTATTAATGACGTATCTTAAAAAAATGAATTTAAAATGAATTAAAATAATTGTACACATGCATTACACATATTTTATTTGAGTTATTATTGTGTTTTTGTTCTTACTTTAATATATGCGTGGAAAGTGTTAGAGAAAAAATCCACTAAAATTATTATTTCATTTGTTTGATCATATTTGTTTTGATACTTTATTAAATCGTTTGATTTACAACGTTTATTAGTTATTTGAAATAGCTACAAAACATAAAAGCTTACAATATACAATAAATATATTAATGTTTTTAAAAAAAAATTAAGTTATCAAATAAAAATAAATGTGAAAAGTGCAAATTTTCATAACATAATAACTTTGATTTTCCTTAGCTAACTCAACAAAAGATGAAACCATGTTGTTAATTTCAAATCATGACACATTCTCAACATATCAAACACACTTTTATACAACTTAAGATGTAGATTTAAAATTATATATAGTTAGAGACTTTAAAATTATATATAGTTAGACTCTTTAAAATTTCATAAAATTTCATAAAATTTCAAAAATCAAGTTTAAATTAGAGTTATCCAATTTCTACCTGAATAATGATAATTACAAAAGTAGATATAGTTCTCCATTGAGTGCATACAAAATTAGAGCTTTTCTCGCTGATCTGATAGAATTTTCAATAGATCTACCAAATAGAAGTGGATTCCATAGGAAGATACCTATATTTATTCTTTTATGATGATTATCAGAACTTGTTCAAACTTGCCATCGATAACATACAAATTACTAATTACTACCTAAATCATCCGCAAACAACCACCATTATATATGTATTACTCATCACTTCAAACAACGAAGATTAATTGTCATAAACCAATGTAATATAAAAAAACAACAGGAAAAGCAAAAAATGTTATCATGTTCAAGTGGTTGAATAAATATAAGAGAATAGGATATTTTAAAATTAGTAGATTTTTAAGAAGATGCAAGTGATAGGGTTAACGATAGTTCTTGTTATTTAAATACTGTTATGCGATTGGCTTTTTACTAGGGATAAGATAAAGATTAGTTTTTTATCTTTTAAAATTTAAATTTTAAATTAGTTAGCCAAATTTTAAAAACTTACGTCTGGGTATTAATTTAGATAACTACCATTTTTAAAAAATGAATTAAAAAAGGATACCTCGGAAGTAGTTAAATTATTTTTTATTTATTTTTGTAAAATCGTATCTTTTTTTTAATGTTTACAGTTTTTATTTTTATTTTCAGATGTTAAATTCATAAATTCTGCATATACGTTAGATGCAGATTATTTCGTTGTAATAAAAAGAAATTGCAAACATGGGAGATTTTTTTTTTTCCATTCTTTTTAAACTGTTTTTTATTTAAATTTTCTTCCTATATTATATAATGCAAAGATTAAAGAAAATAAGATAGTAATTCTTGCTTTTAGAAATCTTTTTCTTCTTATTATTATTATTATTATACGTACCCACGCGTTGCGCGAATATATACTGATTTTGATTATTTTAATATCATAAAACATCAAATAGTTCAAATATTTATACATCTTTGTCCTTTACTAATTTTATGTTATATTAATAAAATAATCTTTTTCATGTTAACAATTTGTTATTTCTAACTTTCATATTGACATTATTGTGAACCTATTGATAAATACCAAATGTTGGATTGAGACTAAACGACAAAATAAAATAAAATGAGAACCAATTCCAATTCCTTGATTATATTTATATATTGTATTTTAACCTTTGTTTTTAAGAAAATACGACTTATAAATACTTTATGATTTATATCATTGTTAAATAATTTTTAAAATTCGAAATAGTGTAAAAGAGTAAAAGAAACATGTATTTGAATTGAAACTAATTAAAAAAAAAACACCTAAATAGGTGGTTCCAATTTATTTTTGATGTTGTGGATGTTGTGCAGATTTTTAACTTCATATTTTTTATTTTAAGGAAAATAATACTTAAAAAATCATTTAAAACCGGTATATTTTCTAAAATGGATTCAACTAATTTAATTCTGCGCCAAGTTTAGGGTTTTTTTAATGTATTTTCTCTGTATTAAATAACTTTGCATCTATTTAATTATATTTTCTTATCAACGTTTAATTGACAACTTAAGCAACTCATTACAGATACCATTTTGAATGAAACGATTAGAAATTGCAAAAGTATCTATCAGATTTCCTTCATGAATAAACTTATGGACATAATTAAAGTGAAAGATTAGCCTATGATAATAATGTTATTATAAATTTATATGTGCAAAATTATATAAGAATTGAAATAGTAAGTTAACAAATACTACTGTATACATTTTTATAAAATAAAAGTAGTGCATCTTCACTTAGTTTTACCAACATAATTAACATATTTGATACCACAATTGATATTTACACAAAATATGTATAAATTGGACCCATATGGTTAACACAAAAAATGAGGGTATCTCAATTAACATATCTAACATAATAACTCATATTTAAATATGTATGATTGTTTTCCATATTAATAAGACATAAATTTACTTACCAACTTAAGAAAAAGATGACACTGCACTTTACTTTATAAATTAAAATTATTGAAGCGATTAAAACTCTTCAAAACATAATTATCATTTCCACCCTGCAAAATGTATTGAAGATCGAAGCCAATCATGATTTAAAATTTTCATAACATGTTACCTCAAATATCAATTTTCTATAAAAACATAGCAGTCTATTAAGGAAAGAAGAGGGTATAAATATACTAATTAAATCAACTAAATGATTAGATAAATAGACTTATTAGAAATCATTATAAAATTCACCAATATGATAAAGTTATTATTGTATCAATGTTTGACGAAATCTGAAAAATTTATAAGAATATATAATAATCAAAGTTGTTGATGTATCGATGTTTGATGAAATTTGAAATATTAATAAGAATAAATATCAAATAGAAGTTATTCATTCAGCAATTGAACAACATAAAAATCCAAAATTGAGTTTTAAAATATTTTAAAAAAGAATGAAAAAAAAAACTACCCCATTTCCACTAATCCACCGTTTTAACCTTTTTTTTTTTTTTTACAATTAGTTTTTTAATTTTTTTTAATGATAATTATTGTTTTTTCCTACAATCTGTTTTTACATTTATTTTTTTAATTTTTAACAATAATTATTATTTTTTGTGGTGCTGACATGTGGCAATTTTTACTTCTCCTATTATATATAAATAGATTTTTAATTTTTAACAATAATTATTGTTTTTTGTGGTGTTGACATGTGACAATTTTTACTTTTCCTATTATATATAGATAGATTATTATTATTATTTATTTTAATTATTATTAATATTATTATTAATTATAATTATTTTTTTATATGTAATTAATTTAGAGTCCTAAACGTCTTATTACAAAAAAGAGTCCTAAACGTCTTTTTTAATTGTTTGATTTTAAAAATAAAAATAAAAATTGTGTTCTTATCTTTCCGTTTTTGGCTTTCTGTTTGTAATGGTTCATTTTTTTATTTACCAATTCTGAATTTAAATTAATATTTAATTATAAAAACTGCTTTTAAATCTTTTAAAAAAATAAAATAGTGATTCATTATATAAAAATATCTATCATTGTAAAAATTGTTTTTAATTTATGTTTTGCGTTTATAAATGTTTTTTTTTTTAAATTGTTATTTATAGTTAATTATTTGTGAAAAAAGATTGTTCTTAAGGATAATACTAACAAAACGAATAAAAAAATTCTGAAAAAAGAGGACATATATTTACAGAATGAATGAAGCAAATGTATAAACGGGTAAGTGGTTGTCTTTATTATAGGAATTCAAAAATAAAAGGTGGTTACTTATTTGAGACAAACCGTGATTTCAGATTATTATTTTTCCAGATTTTAATTAAATAATTTTGATCATCCTTTAAACAAATTTTCAGATTTAAAACAGAAGTGCGAAGTTAGATAAATGTGGAATTTGTTACATTTTACATTTTCTTTTTTGGGTCTGTTTTTTATGTACATTTTCTGTGTTTTTTTTTTTTTAAAAAAAAAAATGTAACGATCGGGTTCCGTCGTTATAGAAATGCCAACGGGGGAAATTTGGGGTCGGAAAAACTTTTTCGTGGTAATTGAATTTTCCCAACCTTGTCCAGATTTGGACGAAATTAGAGTAGTTGAGGTGTAGGGATATTTGGTAGCAATCGAGTGATTTAATCGTGGTTTTGATTGCATGAGTGGTTAGATAACTCGTTAAGGAATCTGTACGACTTTACGGAATTGAATTTGGATGAGTAGATCTCCGGGAATTGATCTTAGCGTGAAAGGTACTTTCTGAGCATCGTTGGTTAGAGGTATGTTGTGAAAAGGAGATTTTGGAATTCCTTCAAGGGACTTACTGGTCCCGTTTGTGCCACTCTAGCGGGATTATTGCCGTTGTGGCGGACGAGATGGGACTTAAAATCGTAGGTGCAAGACGCGTGCTCACTGTTTCGAAAATGCCGTTGTGGCGGGATTTTGTGCCACTGTGGCGCCATTGCTACAACGGGATGAGGGCTGCTGTAGCGGGACAAGCGCGAATTAAGTCATTAATAAAACTCCTAAACGACCTTATTTGGCACTTTTCGATTTTTAGAGCTAAGGAACGACCCCTAGGCGATTTCTACTCGTTTTTCACCATTCTTGAGGCTAAAGGTAAGCTTTTAACTCCCCGAATCCATTTTTCGATCCATAGAACGTAATAGAATGGGTCAATGTTGATGGGGGAGGGTTTGATCTTGAATCTATGGTGAAAACAACCCTAATTTGGAGAATTGAGATCATGGGTTGATCTAGCGTTTGTTAGAATTGTTAGTAATCCGGGTAATTAGTGATTGTTATTGATTCCAGTATTATATTAATTGTTTGTAGACCACGAACAAGCGGAACGAATCCGGAAAGGAAAGGATCAAGTTTCTTAGGGTTTCAAGTTTGTTTCGAGGTAGGTGATGGTTGTGATTTTATGATTGTGTAATGTTTGTTTGTTCTTGCTTCATTATGATACTTGTATGTGTATAAATGTTGCAATGTTGATCACACTTGTGGTAAATGAGATAGATGAATGATGATTGCCATGAAATCATGATGTAAAATGTATGATCTTGATGATGTACTTGTGATTGTAATTGTGGTGTGTGATTAGGATCGGTTGTCACGTTCTGGCATAACTAATTAGGATCGGTTGACACGTTCCGGCATAAATATGAGATCGGTTGCCACGTTCCGGCATAACATTGGGATCGGGTACCACGTTCCGGTATGCTAACTGTTTGGGTTTGGGTTCCGTGAGATGACCAATGATTTGTGATAAATGTATATTAATGAGCATGCTGATAATATTGTAGATGTTGATATATATGCATGTGATTATAATGTTGTTTGACTTGCTTATGTTACACTAGTGGGATAGCTGCGTGATCCTATCAGTACACTGTGGTTGTGTACTGATTCTGCACTTGCTCTTATTTTTGTTGAGTACATGGCATCTTCAAGCGGCTACTGACAGACCTCGCTTAGGAGATTAAAGATCGCCGCATCGAATTCAAGGGTGAGCCAATATCTTTTGGGCTGCCATGGAATTCTCTTTCGTCTATGTCCACCATTTCCGAACTTAGACATTTGTTTTAGTTAGTTGATTAGTTCATTAGTTGGGATTGTGACCCTTCCTGTTTAGACTTGTTATTTCGTTAGTAGTTTTGGTACATTGACTTTCAGATTCTAGGTAAATTTCCGCATTTGTTTAGTTAATTAACTTGCTTCCGTAACTTAATTACCTTAGTTTTGATTTAGTTGCTTGGTTTGGGTGTTGTAGTGGTTCTCCCACCGGTTGGTTAGCGTGAGTGCCAATCACGACGGTCTGGGTCGTGACAAAAAATAAATAAATTACGTAGATTGGTTATTTATTTTGAAAAAGTCACATTTAATTAGTGGCCATTTTACTTTTTATTATTATTATCACTAAGAACTAAATTATTTAATTTTTATTTATTGAAAATGATTGATTCACAGCCGTTTTGATTTTCTTTTTCAATTTATTATTTTTTAAAAATTATTATTTGAACGATTTTTCCTGATTAATTTGTGGCCATTTTTTCTTTTTATTTATTATTAATAAGAGTTAAAGCCTTTAACTTTTATTTTTTGAAAATGTATTATTCACAACAGTTTTTGATTTCTTTTTTTATTTATATTTTTTAAAAATAAAATCACATGGGTTTGTTATTTATTTTGAAAAAGTCACATTTATTTAGTGGGCATTTTAATTTTATTACTATTAATAAGAGTTAAATTATTTAATTTTTATTTATTGAAAATGGTTGATTCACAACCTTTTTTTATTTTCTTTTTCAATTTATAATTTTTCAATTTATTATTTGAATGATTTATACAGATTAATTAGTGGCCATTTTTGTTTTTTATTTGTTATTAATAAGATTTAAAAACTTTTAATTTTTTACTTTTTGAAAATGGTTGATTCACAACCGTTTTTGATTTTCTTTTTTCATTTATACTTTTTAATTTATTATTTTTCTAAAATTTTGTTATTTAAATATTAAAAAAAAAATTGTGTTGCTGAAATGTGTCATTAAATTAAAATCATGTTATCAATTAAATAATAATTTATTATTTAATCCTATTACATATAATTAATTTTAATTATTTAAAAATTCTATTTTTTGTGGTGCTGACGCATGTCACTTTTACTTCTCCTATTATATATAGATAGATATGAAAAATTTATGTCTTTTTTTTAGTTTGTTATATATTGACTCTCAAAATTCTATTGGTACCAATTTATAAATCACAATAATTAACAATTTAAAAAGTATAAAACACATATAAAAAATCACTTGACTCTAAAAAAATCTTATTAGTGCTACATAAATTGGGTCAAGAGAAGTAACATATATGATCTGAAAATTACGTTAAATATTTAAAAGAAGTATAAAAAATGATTAATTTTTGAAATTCTATATATGCCACGTAAATTGAAACATAGAGAGTAATATATATTATTTTTAAAATTATATAAAAAGTACTAACAACTTAAAATCTTTTTAAAATCATATAACAAATTGGTTAACTTTTCAAGTTCTATGACACTCCCTTGGTCCCATATTAATTGACTATTATTCTAAAAATAGTTGTCTCATATTAGTTGATCACCTTACTAAATCAACAAAACATTATTTAAAATTTTCCTATATTACCGTTGCCGTTAATTCCTTTTGAAAGTGTCACATTTGTTTGTAAAATTCTCACAAAGTTTTTTAAGGGTTGAATTAGTAAAGTTATTTTCTTATTTATAATTTCTTCAGTACCGTGCAAAATGAAAAGTAATCAATTAATATGAGACGAACGGATATTGGGCCCCGTGCTGGTACGGGGTCATGTATCTAGTATAGAAGAAAGAAAGGGATCTATGAATCATTAGTTTGAAGCACAAATATAAATAAATGAGTGTTGGATCCAATCACATGTAAAATCGAGATTTCAACTTTATATGTTTTGAATTTTATAAATTGAAATTTCAATTTTATATGTTCTGAATTTTATAATGGTGATTTTAAGTAATAATAATTAAATTTTAAATTTAATATTTACATATATTTAACAAATTTATTAACACAATTATATTATTACAGATTTACAGTAAAATCTACTTAATTCGACCCAACATGAGAGTCGCAACTTCCAAATAGTCACCATCTAATGGAAATTATATTTATTTCTATGCCTGATTCATGAGCAGACATGATCACTTTCTAATATATTAATTTAAGTTAGAGTGATTATTATATCTATATATATATATATGTTATAGGAGAGGAAAAAATGTCATATATCAGCAACACAATTATTCTAAAATTTTAGTTTTAAAATTGATATTTTTAGTTAATTTAAATAATAAATTCAATTTTAAAAACATACAACAATATAAAACAGTTTTTTCAAAAAAAAAAAAACAATTTTGAAACTTAACGTTTAAATTCAATTTTAAAAACAAATAACAATATAAAATAGTTTTTTTTTAAAATAAAAAAACAGTTTTGGAACTTAATGTTTAAATTCAATTTTAAAAATAAATAACAATATAAAATAGCTTTTTTTAAAAATAAAAAAACAGTTTTGGAACTTAATGTTTGAATAACTGTAAAACATATTTAAGAAATATAAAAAATTGTAAAGAAAATATTACTATATTATATAAACAGAAAAATATAAAAAAATTGTTATATCAAAACTGTTTATATTTTTACTATATCTTTGGAAAGTTCAACAACTTCTCTGGGGAAGTTGGAAAGTCTTCAACCGACAATGTCTAATAAATACATATATATATATATATAAATACATATATATATATATATATATATATTTTATTTTTTTATTATTAATATTTCACAATCTTTTATTCCATATTGTGTTATTTCAGCCAGAAGAGGAGCCACAGGACAAAGAGTTTAGGGGTTTTAAATTTCCTTTAGATCCCTCAATCAATTTTGTTAGGGATTCACAAATTAATTAATATATATATATATATATATATATATATATATATATAAAATTAATTTTCTAGTATAAATACAG
>JAJOOF010023890.1:0-22254 GCA_029582545.1 Solanum lignicaule | reverse complement strand
TTCAAGCAAAAGTCAAGATCAAGATAAAGTTCAAAGTTCAAATTCATCAAAGATTCAAGATCAAGCTTTAAAGCCCTTGAATCATATTTGAAAAGGCGGCAAAAGTCAAGATCAAGATAAAGTTCAAAGTTCAAATTCATCAAAGATTCAAGATCAAGCTTTAAAGCCCTTGAATCATATTTGAAAAGGCGAATTCAGAGGAATCATAGAGATTGTAACACTCGCACTTTGAAATAATAAATACGATTGTTGCTATAATTTTCCGTTCTTGATTATTGTTTTCTCGACGCGAATTTTATTGTCTACAACCATCAAAGCAAAAAAATTGAATACAAAAAAGTACACGTCCATGTAGAACTACAATTTCGTTTAGAATCCAAAGAAGAAGTTAGGTCATTTAATAACACGACATAGACTAACAATCAATTGTTTACTCAAATTTCAGCAATTAAAAAGGCATATATAGCAAATTTATGAAGTACTTTGACGGTATCCCTCTTCTTTTTCAATTTGTAACTATTTGCTAAGTTGTAGATAGATGGAATCACACTTGGAAAAGGAATGAGTTACAAATACGAAGTTTTGGAGGTACACTCTGTCATATCTTATATATATATATACGACACTAATATTCCAAGAAAAGGCCTACCAAAATTCCCAATTTGCATCCACCAAGTAAGGAGTATTTCAACATGTAGATTTCATGGATTCAATCTTTAGGTTCTTATATTACACTTTTGAAATTACACATGGATCATGTATCATGTCAAAAATAATCGATACAATTGAACTCATCAAGCTTATGCTTCGTCCACCACTATGTCTAGACATAAATTTAATGAATGTAGCCATACATGTAAATATTACCATCATAAGCAGCAACCAAATTAAATATAGAGTAGTAATACTAATAATTTGACTGTGCAAATCAAATTTCTAGATAACAAATGAGAGAGCACTTACATGTGAAGAGAAGTACAACCATACTGGAGAGGCAAAACTCTTTCGGCACTAGATGTGTTGATATCTTTAATTTCTACTGAACAAAGTATGAACATCTGATCCAAAAAAATGTGCACAATCAAGTAAATTTTATGTATTTCAATAAACAACACGCAAATCTAACAACAAAGGAACGAACAAAGATAACTTCCATGAAATTGTTGAGGAGAAAGATTACATTTGTTATGTCTAGAAAAAGCTCCACCAATATGTTCACTCTTCAACTTTATCACCTCTATCAACAATAACAACAACATACCCAGTGTAGTCCCACAACTTGGTTGCCTATGTCAAATAGAGATATATTTGTTTTCTCTCCACACTTAAGAATCCATATGAACTAGAAGGAAACATTAGCTAGTAAAAAATTGAATTATCTTTCATGAAATGTTTAAATAACAAAATTTACTAAAGTAGTTCTTGCATATAGATCAAGTATTAACCATATTTCTAGTGAGTTGCAGAGACTCGCACACAAAGGGAGAATCATGTTCACCCAAAGTTGTGAACTTCCACAATGCTTTTGTGTCATGAATTTGTAGATGCACTTCTCCTTGTTCTTTTGGTAATCTTCACCCAAGAGTTGCTTTTCTTCTGAAAGTTTTCCATTCATCGAAAAATATCTATAACCTTAATAAATAAAGGTATCAATATCTCAAATAATAAGATAACTCATGTATTGTTGATGTGGCATTTCAATTTCGTGGTATTGAGTTAAATCACATGTTCTAAACTTCTAAATATAGGTTAATTCTCTAGCAAAAATAATTGAGATGGCATTAGGAGGCTAGGGTATAAAACTCAAAGGATTGCTAACGTGGCGAACTCCCAGCAAGACACTTAAGGAACATAATAATAAAAGAACTATGATCATAATAAGAGTATAGCTCTCTCCAGAAATCCGAATAAAATTAACTTATCAAGAACAAACACAAAACAAAGAAAGATCCATAAACATAATAAAGAAGCCTAAAGTTACTGTTTATCAAAAAAATAAAAAATAAAAAGCCTGAAGTAATAACTGAAGATTATTTTAAGATAGAACAAGCTAATAAAATTATGCATAGTGATAACTCAACAACCATAAATTAGAGAGAACAAAGAATTCTGACCTACATTTTATAGTAAATATTTCGTCAGGTATAACAAAATGAAAGGCCACAAGGAGTCAGTAGAATTATTTGCTAAGGAGACCTATGACTGGGAGGATTCTCTATTTGGTTAAGTAGTTGTACTAATGCTTAGATTGCAAATGAATTATCTTATATGTACAGTCTAATACAAATTTAAAAGACGAATATGCTAGAAGCTCAAGTATAGTCTAGTTGCAAAATATAGATAAGTAGGAAGATAAATTGAATAGTGGAATAATCAGTTACCTTTTATTTGTCTATAATGTGCACAATAACATGGATATTGGGTAGGTTAACAACAACCCAGTATCTCACAGATCGAATTGCAAGCGGTGTTAAATTTACATGTGTTACAGAGCCACAATTAAATTTTGATATTCTCACGGGTGGTCTCTATTGCAGGCAACAAATGTTCTATCTCGACAGTAAAAAAAAAATGGACTTGAATGTAACAGACTATCACTGGTATCGGTGGCGCGTTGCGCCAGCCCCTAAAGTACTTGGCGCCAGCCCTCCTAGCGCTATGGGGTGCATTTTCCCAGCCCTCTTGGCGCTATGGGGGCGCATTGCCCCAGCCCAGATCCAGAAATCCGACGTATTTTCTTGTTAAATTTTGTGTCCTAACTCATCTAGAATCGATTGGTTTCTTCCAAACTCCTTTTGATTTACAAATCCAACACGAAATTATCAAGATATCTATTAAAACCTATCAAGAAACACCACTTATTCGCAAGACCCTCACCTCAAGAACTCAAATCCTCCATTGATAAAGAATGAGGCTAAAACACAAGAACTACTCAAGAATCTATAGATAAACGATTTCATGGATTAATTTATGGAAGAACTACATGATTGGCTTGAGGACGAACAAGTCCATCACTATGGGAAACCTCACATACTTGGAAAGAACTATGTTCTTGGCCAAAATCAACAAATCTTGAAGAATGCTTGAAAACCTCGCTTTTCTCCTCTTGAAACCTCACTCTAAAACCCCTAAGTGTTTTGAACGTGAATGGGTGATAACAATCTGATTAGACCCATAATTGGGTCAAGAAAAACGTGTTAAGACAAGTGGCGAAAAGGAAAAGACCAAAATACCATTTTCTAAAACTGATGGAAAGCCTTAAATGGAGAAGCTTCACTCAAACAGATATAACTTTTTACTCGGGGCTTGAAATTTAGCAAACTTGGTGGTATTGGTAGAGGACTCAAAGACCTTCGACTTGATAGTTAATGGTCCACCTAATTCTTTATGTGCTAAAAAATATGGTTGATTGAAGTTGACCCAATAACAATCTGATTAGACCCATAATTGGGTCAAGAAAAATGTGTTAAGACAAGTGGCGAAAAGGAAAAGACCAAAATACCATTTTCTAAAACTGATGGAAAGCCTTAAATGGAGAGGCTTCACTCAAACGGATATAACTTTTTACTCGGGGCTTGAAATTTAGCAAACTTGGTGGTATTGGTAGAGGACTCAGAGACCTTCGATTTGATAGTTAATGGTCCACCTAATTCTTTATGTGCTAAAAAATATGGTTGATTGAAGTTGACCCAAGAAAAATCTCATAGTGAAACTCAATTGGAAGGAAAGTTTTCAACTCAACTTTATGCTAGGGGAATTTTAGTGATCTTAACATCTAATAAAATTTATAATCACTCGGTAAAAATCTTATGCACCATAAAGAATAATTCGAGTCTTAACTTAGAAATATTTAGGATGTTACAATATCTCCCCTTTGGGATCATTCGTCCTCGAATGACGACTGGACCGAGAATAGGAAGGGGTTACTCTTACTATATTCAAGCATAACTCAAAATCAATAAGTACTTAACATAGGGTGATTATACTGATCTAAATCACAAGATTCAGTTTCTATACCTTTGTAGGAAATCCCATCCCAAGAACACTATTCCTTACCGCTACATTCAGCTAACCTTGAGCTCAAATCACGACACAACGAATGTATCACACATTGTCCACATGTTAATAACACAACACTCAAGCCTACTACTATAACTATTCCATGGACTCCTACTAACCACTCCTTATAAGAATTCCTCATTCTCTCGTCACTTCTACCAACAAAACTTTCTTGCAATATTACCAGGAACTGACTTATTACTCATCGTAAAACCTTATCTCATTCTTCCCCTTATCTCATTCTTCCTCCATATTTATAACCTTAGATGGAACAAACACACCATCACTATCACAATAAGAAATAACAATCCTATTCTCTATCATCACATAATTGCTATCAACCTCATCACTATCAAAACTAAAAAGAATCACTGAAAGAGCTTTAGGGCAAATGATCATAAGCACAATTAATTCGAGATTTCTGATACAAGAATATGCATGGCATAACATTATATTGCTAGCTATTGAGAGTAAATCATGCATTTGCGAGACTGAACATACTGTGAGACATGAATGGTTATATGAATAGTTTCATAGCATGAAACTGATATCCATAACTTTATGAAGTAAGCTTGAGATTAATAGGCTAAAGTCTTGAAACTGAGCATAGATGTGAATCTCCCTCAAGCGTATAAGCATAGGTCATGAAAACAATTATGATATATGAAACATCATCATGATGTTGAAATGACTTAACTTTGAGGAATACGCTAGAGTATGGATGAATTGATGTATCTATAAAACTCTTTGTGAAGACGTCACTATTTATTCTCAAATCTTGACTTGGTTTCTCATCTTACCATCTCCCCCTTAGGTTTAAAACTGACTCTTGGAAATTATAGATCTTTTCTATCATTTCTAAACTTGTCTACATTCCCTTTACTCTAATACTCGGGAAAGGCTTATCTCATGGCTACTGAACTCTCCATAAGCAGGTACTAAAACTTCTTCTAAGACCTCTTTCTAAGAACCTCTTCGCATTGGCTTATAAGGCAGCTTCATCTAACTCTTTAAGGGAAAAATAATGCTCACTTCAGCCTATTCCGTATTGACAACTCAATTATGCTATCCAAGCACACATGAAAAAATCATTAACTTAATTGGAACCTCGTATGGCTACATACAACCTCTGGTAGACCTCTTAATGCTCTTGTTACTCTAGTGACTTAGCCACACTTCACTACTCTTATCTCAAAGTTAGAATCACATACTTGTACCACTCACATTCATTGTAACTAACCCCTTAGTTCCTCACCCACTCTATATCAAACCTACCAGATCAGATCTCAAACTAACATCATCACTCTCATGTTTCCATCATTTTGGTCACAATACTCATCTCAACTTTAAGATTAGTGTCTAGTTGTAAACACAATTGTCAATAAGATTGCTCGCATACTATACTAACTTGCAACTACTAGATGAAATTAAGAAACACTCACTCACTGAGACCTCATGGCGAGTAAATCTTTATCATTCAGTATACATCCGTACATATTACTGCCACGTTCCACTTCACAACTTAAGTACTATATACTCATTCACTATACATCATTGCCTAATTAGTTGTGTAACCTTCTGAATATTATGGACTTTACTTTGAAATCATAAGCCTAGTGTAGAGCTATCATCTCATGAATACTCGTGCTCTTCAATTTAACACCTACACTAGGTAGTTACTAGCACAATGAAACCTCATCATAAACTTCTTTCTAGTTAAAGTATACTCTCACTCATCCTAACACATAACTATTCATCTACCTCATATCATGAACTCTACACAAACTCATCACTTCTTATTCTACCCATAATGGAAAACTCATCATTAATAACTTACTAGGTGCATGACTGTAATAACATAGTTTGCCTCTTCACTATCTCCTTTTCTTAGATTACTGAACCTCTACATGCATTCTTCTAACTTTGGCACTTTTACTACTGCTTATAACATCGCAACTCATACTATTCTTTGGGTGAAAAAAAAATACTACCCAAGCATTCTAAAACACACTTCCTCATAGGGTCTCAATTGAAACAAGGTTCAGAGAAGAGAGTAGATCTCGATTTTATCTTGAACACACGATTCATATGAATAAAAGTGCATTCTTTTGAAACTCAACACTTTACTCACTCACGGGCTACTCTCAAGCCCTTCTACATTCTCATGACTTCCTCAAGAATTTTGATGAGAGCAACTCATCGATATGGAACTGGCTTTGCTTTTCAACTACCTTGAGTATGAAGGGTGGTCAAATGGATATGAGAAACATAAGAGTTTGAATTAGTTCCTTATGACACAGCTCTACTGTACGATTTAGAGTATGAAAGAAGGGAAAATTTTCTTAAATGTTTTTAGTCCCTCATTTATAGAAGTGGGGCCCTCACAATCATAAATAAGATCCTACTGACACGGCTTCATAGACACCCTAGGACACTTGAAGTCTGCGCTCTAATTACCAAGTTTGTCACGATCCGAGCCTACATCCTGGACGTGGATGACACTCAAGAGCTATTAGTGGTCCCCAAACTAACCCTCATCCTGGCTGGCTATAAGTGGAAGACTAACTCAAGCATACATAAGCTTAAAACTGAATTAAATTCATTAAACTCAAATACTCAACTAATGAAGTCTGAACAATACTCAATACATAAAATTATAGTTGTGAAACAACTCAAGGAAAGTAAATACTGGAAAACTCCCTAACTCTGTCAATCTATGAAGCCTCCACTATTACAGAAGGATATCGAAAAAGACCCACAACATCCCAAAGCTACTAACTGTAAGGTAAAGGTCAAGTCCTCCGAAATATAAGAAGGCTCACCAAAGCTGACTGAAATGTCAAATGATCTCAACAAAATGCCTGTTGATAATCCTGAACACCTATATTTGCATCATAAACATCAGTACATTGGATGTACGAGTATGTGATAAGGTTAGAGTAAATAAATAAACTAGCTTGAGTGATTGAAAACAATAACTAACTGAACTGAAGGCTGGAATAAATACTCACCTCAACTCAATACAAAGCAACCATGATAGATGCAATATTCAAAACATTATAAAATAGGAGATAAAACTTAATGTTGTATAAAAATATTACTTTTTACTCTCATTTGGGAGATTCTCTAATCGACAATCATCACTATGAGCTACGTGATAATACATCGTCTAGTCCACGCTGCTAGAACTATCCTATACCTTGCCGGAGTATAGAACATCCTCAACTAAGTGGATCCACTAAGCTCTGCCCAAAGGCATTAGGATTCATTTAAAAATTATGATCATGTACCCATGTTGGCATACATGGTTATTGAGGAATGTGAGTTGTCTGATCTCATCCCCATGTCAGTGCTCAATACTACTCCCAATAATATATACTCATGCTGTTTATAAACATACTTTTCCTATGGTTTTAGATAATTACTCAAACTATCCTCTTAAAAGAGGTAACTGTTCTTGAAATAATTTTGAACTCATAACTCATTTTGAAATCAAAGTTTCTCTTTTATCAATGTAAAAATTGATACCTTTGGGAATTCTTAGTTCCCTTATACTCTTACTTAATTCATACTTGAAAACTCTTTCTAAAAAATATATCAAAATCATATTGTGATATGATCATTGATGACTCGGGAAGTGATACTGCATAAACATTGATGGTATATCTAGATACCATACTGCTTAAACATTGATAGCATACTCGATTGTCATACTAATCATATTTTAGAAACTCTTCCCATAACTCATCTTTACTTCCTCAAAAACTCAGTTTAAAACTCAAGTGTTGGCTTTAAAAGTTTCTTAAGATTTATAACTTAATTCATAGGGTTCATGCGGAATTATGGACATGAATGACTCAACTCATGAATCTTTATAGCAATATGGAAACTCAGAACTCAAGAACTCAAGTTTTCAAGGACTCAAGGACTCAGAACTAAGAACTCAACGATACTACTCCTCTCAAGAATACTCAATTCATAGAGTTCATGCAGAATTATGGACATGAACGACTCAACTTAAGGACCTCAATGACAATATAGAACTCATGAGTATAAATCTTCTCATTCTCATACTTACTTCCTAAAGAATTAGTTCAAACTATGGTTGATTTCAAAATAATTCTCAAATTTGACTCAAAGGACCCTCTTGAACTTTCCTCTTAACCTCTCTTGAATTTGAAGTGTAATTTAAGAGATATGATTAGAATATGTAGGATATTTCAAGGATTAATGCAAACTTTAAGAGTTAATATCAAAGAAAGAACCAAGACACGATTCAAAGTATCACATACGGGACGAAGAACATAGAAGAAAAAGGGCAGATGACTCTGGTATATCGTTGGCACGTCGCGCCAGCCATAAAAGTACTGGGAGTACTTTGGAGAGCACTGCTGGGGCAGGGTGCCAGCCCTCCTGGCTCTATGGAGGCGAATTTCCCCAGCCCTCCTAGGAGCAATTCCCCAACCCAGACTCAGAAATCCAACGAATTTTCTTGTTAAATTTTGGGTCCTAACTCATTTAGAATCGATTGGTTTCTTCCTAATTCCTTTTGATTTACAAACGTAACATGAAATTATCTAGATATCACTCAAAACCTATCAAGAAACACCACTCATTCGCAAGACTCTCACATCAAGAACTCAAATCCTCCATTGATAATGATTGGGGCTAAAACTCAAGAACTACTCAAGAATCTTTACATAAATGATTTCATGGATGAATTAATGGAAGAACTACATGATTGGTGTGAGGAAGAACAATTCCATCACTATGGGAAACCTCACATACCTTGAAATAACCAGGTTCTTTACAAATATCAACGAATCATGACAAACGCTTGAAAACCTCGCTTTTCTCCTCTTGAAATCTCGCTCTAAAAACTCTAAGTGTTTTTGAGCGTGAATGGGTAATAAGAATATGATTAGATCCTTAATTGGGTCGGTAAAAAAGTGTTAAGAAAAGTCGGGAAAAGGAAAACACCAAAATACCCTTTCCTAAAATGGATGAAAATCCTTAAATAGAGAGGCTTCACTCAAATGGGCATAACTTTTCACTTGGAGATCAGAATTTTGCAAACTTTACGGCGTTGGAAAGAGGACTCAAAGAACTTTGATTTTATAGGTGATGGGCTACTTTATTCTTTATGTACTAAAATATATGGTCAATTAAAGTTGACCCAAGGAAAATCTCATAGTGAAACTTAATTGGAAGAAAAGTTTTCAACTCAACTTTATGCTAGGGAATTTTAGTGACCTTAACATCTAAGAAAATTTAGAATCACTCGGTACAAATCTTATTCACGATAAAGAATGAATTGAGTTTTAAATTAGAAATTTTTGAGATGTTACATATGCCCTAGATGAGACTTCACTGGTTTCTCTGGTGACCCCATTTTCGGGCATTGATGCCCCAGATTATGCTTCCCTTGATGAGACTGCAGATGAGAGTGCTCCACAGGCTTAGCTTGTCTGGGGACCCTTCTATCTCAATATTCCGTACTTTTATTATCATTGCATTTAGGACACTACTTTATCTTTTTGGTGGGTTGAGGGCCTTTGTGCTGACATTCCTCTTTTTGCTTGTATTTTTTTACTTTTAGTTTTGGATGATTGTGTTAGTTTATGTTTGTTTATATTATAATGTTTCTTTTGGTTGAAGGGATCTCCTTTGTCTTTTTTGTTCTCTCTTGATTTTGCAACCTCCCATGAATTTTGAAAATCATGAAATGCTTGAAGTTTTCATTGATAATGATTTGAGGATCAATTTTATTCAATATCGATATCTTGAATAATACTCATGATAAACATGATGTAGAGTGTTGGTGTTGCAAGAATGAAATTGACGTGGTTGCATTTTAGAGCGATCTCTTTGAATATTTTGTTGACTAACTACTTTTTGATGTGAGCCTTTCAATGAATATCACACATATGCTTTTGATCTTTTCAGGACATGCTAAATGAGTGTATTTAAAAGTGTCATGTGTGGTGAGGTCTTACTTGAAAGCATATCTGAGGAGTCCTAAGTTTGCCTTGTTAGTCCAATTGTTTAAATCTTTGTGAATGTGAGGTGTGATCTTAGCAACAATTAAAAGAGGAAACCCAAATGTCCTATAATCTTTTGTGACTACCTTGTGAGGGTGTGCATCCATTTTGGCACCATTTGAGCCTAACCCATTTGTTGGCAAAAAAACCCAAAAGAAAACCTCTTAAACCAAATTGTTCCTACCTTCTCACCTAAAATCCATTTTAAGCATTGTTGTGTTTGAATAGACAACTTAGACCAAAATCCTAAGTTGGGGGTGTAGAACAAAAGGAGAAATGAAAGCCAAGTGAAGGGCAAAGAAAGATGAAATGAGACTCAACTTTGAATTTTGTTACAAAAAGAAGGAACCCTTTCTTATAAAAAACAAAAGAAAAAAAGAGTCAATGTTATGAAAATTCTTTGAAAAAATGAAAAGGAAAAAGGGAAATGATGAAATAAAGGGGATTCAAAATAAATTGAGTGAAAAGTCAAAGTGTGAGTTCTCAAATGAGAAAGAATGAAAAGAACTTGAAAAAAAAGGTGAAGATGATTGCAACACTGCTTTGAAAAGGTGAAGTCACCAAGCCAAATTAAGCACACCTTAACCCTCAGCCCCATTACATGCCTAAAAGACCATAGAGATCTTGCATGAACTAGGTTGTGTAATGATTGGAAAGTATGGGCAAACCTATGGGACAAAGCTTGCATGTGTTTCTCTTTTGAGAGAGTGAGAGTTGCATTGATTCCATAAATCTTTGTTGATTTGCTTTGTGAGAGCATGAAATCATTCTTGATGTGAGGGAACTTGAATACATTTATTGAGTCGTGGTCTTGCATTAGAAAAGAAGCTAAAGTGAGCTTGAGCTTGTGTTGAAGCCGGCTAGTCATCATTTGAAGCTCTTTGATCATGATTGAGTGTAGCATGTTATTGATAGTAGTCTTGTTACGTCACTTGCATGTTAGCTCTCATTGAGTAATGTTGTAGACACCCTTATTGAGCTAATTCTATTCTTGATTTACTTGAGGACAAGTAAAATTTTAAGTTGGGGGTGTTGATGAGTGGTAGATTTGCACTCATTTGAGGTTTATTTAGTTCAATAATTAGTGTCCTTGATAACGCTCAACTACACTTCATCCAATACTAAGTGTAGGCTATCATAATCTAGCATAAACCCAACGAAGAATTGGGGTTGATCCCACAGGGAGTGATACGGTAGAGAATTCAATTACGAAGTGAAAGACATGTTCTAATCGGTTGTAGGAATAGAAATTATCGAAATCATTAGAGTAAATTTAAGGGGTTGACAACAAGTGTCAAATGGGGGATAAAATTTTCCAATTAACAACTACAAAATAGGGGAGTAATCAAGTAGAAAGGAATACTTGGGGCTGTGATCGATTAATTGCCAATTTCGCTATACGGGTGATCACTAATTACCAAAAGTCGCTGAATCTTAGTGGGTAGGCAAGGCTTTAGATGTAATAACCATCTCTCGATCAGCTATCACGAATCAAGTGAGTTCTCTCGAACCTCAACAAGCATCATACTATAAACAACCCAAAACCTTAATTTATCTACTCTCTCGAGCTAGATAGGTAGGATCAAATTAAGATTCACTCTCTCGAGCTGAACCCACAATAACCCAATCACTACAATTATCAATTGATAACCTTAATTCTAAAACCTCTTTCTCAAGCAAGCAAATAATATTATACTAGAACTGCATTTGCAACTACAATTCATGAGTTATGTCACGACCCAAGGGTACCCCCTAGACGTAACATGACGTATAGAACCACGAAGGACTCCATACAAGCCACTTACTCTTCATAACATAAAAAATAGAACAATAAGAGTAAAAACACATTTCAATGTCTAAAATTTTCATAACAGAAAAGCGGAAGTCTAGACACTAAGTCTCAACATAGCCATCTATTACAATGTTTGAATGAAATAGGGCCTAGCCCATACAATAGGTCCAAAAAGGGAAATACAAGAAATAAAACTACAACATGAGAAATAGCCATCCTCGAACCATGAGGACTCACCAACAAGCTCGGAAGATACACAAGTCTAAGCTTTAGCCAGTAGGATGATCACCTCAAGAATCGAACCCTACACTTGGGGAAAATGTAGGAAAAATAGGCGTTAGTACAAAAATGCACTAAGTATGATAGCCATGCATAAAAACATTGAAAATATGCTAAAAGGGACATTTCATTTGAAAGTATGCAATTTATCAATTTTAACATGATTTAAAGTTTAGAGAGCATAAGTCATAAAACATAGCCATCATAATCATCATCATCTTAAAAGCCTTTGAGAACTCATATACAAATCTTGGTGAGTAACCATAGTTCATAATTCATATTCTTATTCTTATTGTGGGAATAAGCCTTAACCGACATGAGACCATGTGAGCTATTCATGATCCTCCAGTGTTATCCACACCAAAAAGGGGTGTCCTACTTGCCTAGTGTAGAACTATACTTTTAGCTTAAGTGGATCCACTAGCTAAATAACGTATGGGGGAACATAGTTTATGGGATAAGGAGATTGCTACTAGAAACCCGGATTCAACTTGCGTAAAAGGTCTCCATCTCATGAGACATACTTTAGGAACCCGGACTCAACTAGTGTAAAAGGATCCCATTTGGAAGCCGGACTCAACTAGTGTAAAAGCTTCCATCTCATATACAATATCCACTCAGTGCTAAGTATTAATTCCCACGGAGTACATATTAAGTCTTGACTTAGTTCATATTCATGGAAGAATGTCTTGACACTCAATCCATGCTTAATTCATAAGATAACTCTTAGATCATGCGTGAGAATAGCCTTTCACCGTCCATGTATACATACAAGTCTTAGCTTCAATTAGGTGAGAAAGCCTTTCAACCTTAGAATCTTCATTATGTGAGAAAACCTTTCACATCATATCCTGTTCATGCATAAGTGTGTATATGAGAATATCCTTGCAACAACACAACAACTACATCATGATCATAGACACTTCACTCTCAAAGTGTTCTTAAAGCATTTACATAGAGTTCATAAACACATGCATAATTCTCATACTTTTCCCTTTCAAGGTTCGAGATAACTTTCAATCAACACATCTAGAATTCAAACATTAGACATAGATATTATCATAATTCAAGTAATTCAATCACTATATGCATAATTTCATAACCTTCTTCTTTCATCAACAAAGACCCACATCACAAGATTACAATTGAGGAATATGGGGATTTCATGGGTTCTTGGGAGATTTCATCATAAAACCATAGAACATAATCAACTCATGCTTAATATACATAATCCAATCAATTAGAATCAATTTTTAATGGAACCCATGACTTTGGAATCAAACCTTAACATTTGGGGATTTCTATCTCTGAAATTGGGATTTTGAAGGGGCTCCATGGATGAAAGCCACCATACCTTAATCAACAAAGCCCAATGAATTTGGTATGAAGAACCTTGCTTCTTGAACCCTAGCTCCAACTTCCTTCTTCTTCTTCTTCAAGTTTTAGAGAGAGAATAATTGGCGAGGATGAACTTTGGGAATTTATGACTTAATTGGGTGAATTTAGGAGTTAAAAAGGCTTATATAGTGATCCTAATTTAAGGCAAAACGACATCACTTAAGTTGGATTAAAATTGGAAAAGACCCTTAAGCCTCAACTTAACCGTCTCTCATACCCCACCCACGAGGCCTCATTGACGGACCGTGCATGGACCTACGGTCCGTCCTAGTGAACTGTGGATGGTGGTCTAGGACTTGGTTCTCAGGACCTCGACCCACTACTCCCCCACCCACAGACCGTGGACCCATTCACGAGGCATGGGTCCCGGTCTCGTGGTTCACTACCTCAGGCAGTGTCACGATCTGAGCCTACACTCCGGATGCGACACGGCGTATAAAACTCTGAAGAACCTCATATAAGCTTCATAGCATTCATAACATTCGATATAAGGAAAATGGTATGGAATTAAAACTTTTCTTTAAATCCATACAATAGAAAAAAACATTTAAAACAGCGGAAGTCTACTAGTCTCACATGGCCATCTAAAAACAACCTTCGAATCAAAAGTAGGGTCACGATCCTTTACAATGGAAAGTCTAAAAATAGTATATTACAAAGAAAGGCATGAAACATCAAAGTACTTGTTCTTAGATCCATGAGGACATACCACTAGCAAGGAGGATGATCAATTCCAAGCTCTTAGCCACAAGGGGAATCAAATTGAGTGCCAATCCCTACACTTTGTAGAAAATAGAAGAAATATGGGTTAGAACATTTAATGTAGTAAGTATTATAGCCATGCAAAAACCATGCTTAAAACAAACATTTTATTTGAAAGTCATGCTTTTATGCCAATTTGAGAAAACTTCATGAACATAAGTTTAAGAGGCATAATATACACACATAACCAACATACAAGTCATTTCTTCACATTAAAACATAATCAACATATAAGCCATTTCATCACATTAAGTTTTCACCTTAAGTAACCCCAAGCTATACTTTGTGCAATGTATGAATAGCGTTCCATACCACCATCCACACTAAGTACCACATTAAGGCCACCAAAAGTGAACTTACCATTCTTCCTTTTCATCATTAGACAATAACCCATACATAAGGAACATAAACATTTCATAAGTCATAACAAGGAAGTAACTCATAATAAACTCCAAGTATAGCATGCATCTTCACATTTAGCATATAAGTCAACATTCTTCATTAGCTTCATTAAGAGCACTTTCATTCATTAGCCATTAATACGTTAGAGAACTCATTATAGCCCTCTCAAAGCCTACTCGTGCAATGCATGGATGTCATCCCATACTACCACCCACACTTCATAGAACTTCTCAAGAAACCATAGTGCACATCTCACATGATGGGAATAAGCGTTTAACCGACATAGACCTTGTGAGCTTGACATGGAATCCGGTGTCATGTAACCCCACACCGAAGAAAGGTGTCCTAATTGCCTAATGTAGAACTAGTAACATTTTAGCTTAGGTGGATCCACTAGCTAATGTCCTATGTGGGCACATAGTTATGGGATAGGAAGATGTTCATTGGAACTCTAACCCAACATTGGGAGAGTTTCCATCTTACCATAGCCACTCGGTGCTTAGCCTCCATTCCCATAGATTATTTCATTCACATTACATTATTGTACATGAGAGGAATACCATTGGCCTATCGACCCAAATTACATCATTACACATAAAAGGAATGCCATAAGTGTCACGACCCGAGAGCACCCCCTAGTCGTAACATGGCGTACCTAACCCCAAAGGGGTCTTATACAAGCCCTTAGCATATCATGACATAAAAACATAGGAAAAATGAGGAAAATTTAAAACTTTTCTTTACAATCAAAGTCTTTATAAAATGTGAGAGAAAGTCTATGACACTATGTCTCAAACCATCTATAACATTAGAATTAAAACTCTTTAATACAATCTTAGGGACACGGCCCTTAGATAAATCTAAAGACATAAAAGTAAAGACAATAAAGGACATGTGGTTGATCCCTCGAATACAAAGAGGACTCACCAATCTTCTTGTTGTTGATCTACAAAGGTCCTAGCCACGAGGATGGAATCCAATATCTTCAAAGCCTACACTTATAGAAAATGTAGAAATATGAGTTAGCACAAAATTTACCAAGTATGAAAGTCATGCAAGAAAAGTCCTTAAAACATGCATAAAAGGGACATTTTGTTTAAAACCATGCTTCATGCCACTTTTGAACATCATCTTTGAAATAGTTGGAGAATGTAGCTCATAGGGCAAACCATGCACAATTCATCATAACATAGAGAATATCATCATAATTACAAGTATAGTCTTCAACACAACATAATGCATACTCCAATCTTCACAAGACATAGTTCACATACATAAGTACTTAACAAGATCATATTATCATATAGACTATCACATGAGAAACCCTAAGCTAAACTTGTGCAATGCATAGCTAGGATCCCATGATCCTATCTACAGTAAGTCTCACTTTTAGGCTACCACGATCATGCATAACATAAGTTCACACCACAAATATGCCACCCAAAGTCATACTAGTAAAATGCAAAGGTAAGGTCCCATAACCCTACCAAATGCCAAGTATCACATTTAGACCACCCACAACATACATATCTTACTTTTAGTTCATTCATAACCAACATATATAAGTAAGGAGTCATTCATGTTCATAACTTGTGACAAGTGAAGACAAACCTTAACATTCACACATACCATCATACATAATTCATAAGTCATCATAATAACATAATATAAGAGAACCTAACCATAACCTCTCTTAAAGTCCAGTTGTGCAATGTATGGGTGAAGTCCCATACCCCATTCATACTAAGTAGTACCTCTTAAGAAGTCATTATTAGAGTCCATGTTCTTATCATAGCTCGTATTCATATCATATAGGGATAATAACCATAACTGACATAGACCATGTGAGCTACATAGAATCCGGCGTTCTACCCCCACACAGAAAAGAGGTGTTCTACTTGCCTAAGGTAGAACATACATATTAGCTTTTAGGTGGATCCACTAGCTAAAACCTATGTGGGCACATAGTTATGGGATAGGGGGATTGATACTAGAAACCCGCACTTGCTAAATGTAGAAGGTTTCCATCCCATGAGACAACATACATTGGGAAACTGGACTTGCTAAACGTAAATGCCTCCCATCTCACTTCCATATACGCTCGCTGCTAAGCATAATTCTCTTTAAAAGTTACATTAAGTCTTTTACTTAAGTTCAAGGTTATAAGAGGATGCACTAGGCACTCAAACCAACATTCATCATAATAGCTCAAAGATTCATAAAGTGAGAATATCCTTTCACTTTTGAACCATCAATAAGTGAGTAAACCTTTCACATTATCATTCATAGTGTTTTCATGAGAATTAGCCTTTCAATCAACACAATAATACGACTATAGTCATAACATATCATACATACATAATAACTAAACACCTCCACCCTTCAAGTGGATCAACATGATTATGTACATTTCATACATAATAGTACGTAAAGGTGCATATGAGAACTAACCTTTCAATCAACACCATAGATACATTATCATCATATGACACTTCCTTCTCAATAAGCATGTACATAATGCCACAATCATACATAATTCACATATATTGCATTCAAGAGTCACATTGAGTCAACACATCTATCATTCAACATATATAGCATAGATACAAACATGACTCAAGTAATACATTCATTTCATGCATAAACTCAAGTGATCATATTATAGGTCATGCGAGTGAAGTCTTTGCACAATAATTCCATATACAACTTCAACCTACATAATAACTTCCTTCTTTAAGCCTAAGCTTCCTTAACTTATTCATATTAGCTTTTACCATTCAAGCCTTAGGAATAATCTTCACATTATGAGGCTTACTCTCAAGAAATGCCTCACATTGTAATCATGTATACCTAACTTTTAAGGTAAACTTGACTACATACTTCATTCCTACCCAATTATAGACATATAACATCAAGTAAACTAGATCACAATACTACTTCCACCATGATCCATCATATAAAACCTAATCAAGTTAGTTCATGTCTGCAATATTCATTCATAAGAAATGCATGTCTAGGTGATCTAATCTAAGGCAATTCCCTAAGAAGTCCATCAATCGTACTGGTTCGCATCTAACCCTCAAGTTGCCTCTTTCATGATATAAGCCTAGAATTTTAGGTTAATCAAGAATATAGGTAGATTCATACTTAGATCATGTAACTACATCATAATCAACTCACATTCAATCAATTGAATCCACTTCTAACAACATTCATTGTGTAGGGAAGAGCCGTAGCTAGGTTTGGGAAAAACTCATGGATTCTTTGGAGTTCAAGTTAGAATCAACTAAAATCAGTAGTATCATCAATAACAAACATAATTCAATGTAGAAACAATCACTTGTTAAGCTTCCATGATCAATCAAGTCACACCTCACTTCACAATTTAGGAAGAAAGGGAAATCATGAGTCCAAAAGTGATTTTCATCAAAAACCATCAATACTACAATAATCCAACCATAAATTATCTTAAACAATCATAATAAGCCATAATTAACCAATTGAATTCATTTTGGAAGAATACCCATGAATAGATTTGAAAACCCTAGATTTGGGGAATTTGAAAACATAGTTGAAAAGACTTCTTAGTGATAGCTAACCAAGAATGAAAAGCATCCATACCTTAGGTATAGAATCCCATCAAATTCATATGAAAAATCTCCCATATTCAAGCCCTAGTTGATCTCTTCTTTGGTCTTCAATGGAGGTTCTAGAGAGAAGATTCTTGGAGGGAAAGGAAGTTGGGATTCGATTTTTGGGGTCTTGGGTTATAATGGGATAAAAATAGGTGTTTTAAGACTTAAAACCGTATATATATATATCATATAAACCAATTATAAACGACCCCACCCCATAATTAATTAAAAGGAAATTACCCAAATATCCTTAATTTGGGCAGCCCCAGGGACCACGCCCCCTTTGACGGGTCGTGAGGGACACCACGGCTCGTGATGGTTCCCGTGGTCCCTTGACTAGTGTGCCTCTCCACCCTCACAAACCCTCAAGGGGCTAAGGGAGGACTACTTGAGCTCCCACGATCCGTGGTGAAGATCACGAGTCATGGTGAAGGTCGTGGTCATGGAGGCAGTAGCTAGTGAAAGCTGCCTTGCTTCCTTTGAGCTTAAGTAAGCTTCACGCCCAAGTTGACGGACCGTCTAGGGCACCACTGCTCGTGGTGGTGCCCGTGGTCTTTGAGGTTGTAGCCTCCTCAATCATATACTACTCCCACCAAGCTAAGGCCACTCCATGAGCCTTCCCACAATTCATGGTCGTGGCCATGAGTCGTGAAGTGGCTCGTGAAGGGTTCCTTGGCTTGGTACGATTTCTAGGCACCTTGTCTTGCCACCACAGTTCGTGGTGGCCACCATGGGTCGTGAAGACCCTCGTGGTGATAGTAAGCAGGGTTTAGATGATGTTTCATGCCCTCTAGGCTCCCACAATGTCAATGCAAGACCAAGAACCTCCCACGATCCGTGGTCAAGACCACGAGTCGTGGTTCCTAGGTAGTGGCTAGGCCTTAACGCCATGCCTCACACATGAATAAGGGACCTTCATGAGCCCTTTCATGGACCGTGGTCAAGACAACTGGCCGTGAAAGTGGTCGTGGTCCTTGGGCAGTGTCTAGCCAACTTGGGGCAGCCTTGGTCTTTGGCTTAGGCTTGCCCCTTTTTGGCTTGGCTCTTTGCCTTGTACCCTCAACCAAACCTTAGAAGGTCTTCTAAACTTAGGGGTCTAGTACATACTTTAACGTTTAACCACTAAACCCCTTAACTCTTGACATTAACCCTCACGTTTAGGCAGAGTTCAACCTATCATTTTGCGAGTCGTTACATTATCTCCCCCTTAGAAACATTCATCCTCGAATGACACTTTAACATATTAGGGAAAACGAATCAAGACTAGCAGCCCAACAATCATGCTACAACAAAATAATGCATAAACATAGGAGGAAACATCAACTCCATATCAATAAGATCAATGCAACACAAGAAAGTAGGAACTACTTCTACCAACTCATTATGCACCAAAACATCAACATTTCTCATGTTCATAGGAGGAACTACCTTCTCCTAGTCATCACATTCTCAACATCCTCTCATGGGGATCATATGCAAATACTTCACAAAGAGCATTTCATTTAAGGAGGAATTCTCAACTCCTAACCAAAGCATGGTCATATATTCTTCTCATGAAGTTCAATTGGCAATTCATACTCAATGCATTACAACATGAGGAAAACAATTCACATAAACTCATTTTCTTGCAAAACACTAGTTTTCATGAACAAGCATCATATAAGGAAGTCATGTCAACACACAAGCACATATCAACAACATTGGCTAGGCACACCATCTCCTTCCCTTAGGAGTGAGCCTATACCAACTCTTCCAAACAACACCAATCACATACTCATAGGAGGAACAATCTTTCCCGACTAAAGAAAGCTCAACACATCAATATGGAGCCAATATGCCCTTTCATCAAAAGCATAACCAACATGTTCATCAAACCATCTCATGAAGTCAATATGTCATCATCATACTAAATTGCACATCAACATGAGGAACTTATAAATCATGGAAGAACTCATTTTATGCAAAACAAGAATCTTTCAAAAACATGCCTAACATAAGGAGATCATGGAAATTTCTAACACACTCATGACTCCTAGACCTAATACAAGCCCAAAAAGGGACTCTTGGTCTCAAGCTAGAATAGGAATAGAAGAAAAGGATGAGGATATCGAGACTCTCAATCAATTTTTGTTAACTAAGCACATGATCTCCCCCTTGGGAGATAAGCCCCTTTACTAAAATCTCAAACACTACTCCTTTCAAACAAACTCAAAGAATTATCAAGCCTCATTATAACCTTACCGGGCTCTAAAAACAATAGAGGTCTAATAGCCATGCATCCAAACCCTACCAAGGTTAACAAGAGTAACTCTAAGGGACAAGGGAAAATCATAGGACACATGAAATCATCCAAGACTCCAAAATCATAAAATGAGTCAAGGAGAACTTATCGTCTTAAGCTTAGAGGAGGAATAGAAGGGAACATAAGGATATAGGGACATCTCATTGGCCCTTGGCCTCCCAAATAAGCACCTTCAACTACAACCCTTACTAAAATACCACTCCTCAACATTTTCATGGGACCACTTTCTTACTTTTCTATCTTAATTTGCCGGCCTAAGATCCCAATTGGTACTTCCAAATTAGAGAGGTCCTCATTTAAGCACCCTTGCTCACAAGCAACCTTACCAAAATCATGGACATCTAGAACACTCAAATTTTCATATCCCTCACACAAGGTGATTCTAAACCATGGAGAATTACACTTCCAACCTCTCTCAAAGGAGTCTACTCACTCAAACACGTCATAAAATTCATAATGGCTAAATTGGGTTCTACCAACCAACTAAACATAACCTCACAATCACCTTGCTAGGTAGGCACACTATCTCCCCCTTGGGAGGAAGCTTACACAAAATTTCCTAAACATCTTTCATAACATAAATGCAACTATGAAGCATCATTCACACTAAAAGCAACACCACAATCTATTACCTCAAATCTCTCAAGTCACATAGCCATAATTGGCATCACAACCAACCTTTCTCCCTCACCCTTATAGCATAAACCCTTCTAATAGTCACATACTAGAGACCATAAGATAAGGGATAAGAGAGAGAGCTTATAGATCTATGGCACACCATAAAAAATGAAGAAGTAAAGTTTTCTAACGTCCTATAGCCTCTGTGTCGCGACTCACACCGATGAACAAGACTCTACTAGATGTGGTTTGAGACATCCTAAGACCATTCCAAAACCTTATGCTCTGATTCCAATTTTGTCACGACCCAAGAGCACCCCTAGTCGTAACATGGCGTACTTGACCCCAAAAGGGTCTTATACAAGCCCTTAGCATATCATGACATAAGAACATAGGAAAAATGAGGAAAATTTAAAACTTTTCTTTATAATCAAAGTCTTTATAAAATGTGAGAGAAAGTCTATGACACTATGTCTCAAACCATCTATAACATTAGAATTAAAACTCTTTAATACAATCTTAGGGACACGGCCCTTAGATAAATCTAAAGACATAAAAGTAAAGACAATAAAGGACATGTGGTTGATCCCTCGAATACAAAGAGGACTCACCAATCTTCTTGTTGTTGATCTACAAAGGTCCTAGCCACGAGGATGGAATCCAATATCTTCAAAGCCTACACTTATAGAAAATGTAGAAATATGAGTTAGCACAAAATTTACCAAGTATGAAAGTCATGCAAGAAAAGTCCTTAAAACATGCATAAAAGGGACATTTTGTTTAAAACCATGCTTCATGCCACTTTTGAACATCATCTTTGAAATAGTTGGAGAATGTAGCTCATAGGGCAAACCATGCACAATTCATCATAACATAGAGAATATCATCATAATTACAAGTATAGTCTTCAACACAACATAATGCATACTCCAATCTTCACAAGACATAGTTCACATACATAAGTAC
>JAJOOF010023889.1:0-15350 GCA_029582545.1 Solanum lignicaule | reverse complement strand
TATATATCGAGTGTATATCTAATGTGATTCACATGTATCTGCGATACGTACGAATCTCGCTCGTCTCCCTCCCCATCTCACTCGCCTCGTACCCATCTTGCTTGCATCTCTCCCTATTTTTGTTTATCTGGTAGTAAAAATACATGTATCTAAATGTATTTTCTTCAATATATGGTAGAAAACTATTAATTAGTGATAAGATAGATAGATAATAATAATAATAATTTCTATTATATAGAAGAGCCATGGAAGGACGACCATGGCTATGAATAGTTGTACAATGCGCAATACAAGTTGTACTATGTACTTAGCCTTATCTTATTCCCTCACCAATAGCTTCTAAACATGTGTAACAATGTGGATCCATTGTCTTTATATCATTACAATTTTACTATCTATTATAAATTTTAAATGCTTAAACATTATCAACTTCATTCATATTTTGTGCACCCCATTTATTATTCAATCTTCACTATATTTTTTGCATGCCCTATATTCAGTCCTCACAATTTAAAATCAAGTTAGCATTTTCAATAGTACAACTTTAAAAATGTTTTTAACTATAGAAATCATTTCTTTAGTAATTTTAGAACTCAATTTTTTCATTTTTAAAAAAAAAGAAAAGAAAAATGCGATTTTTATTACTCTCACCATTCTTAAATACTTGTCATAATTTTCTTTTTGAAAGTCAAACTCTACAAATTTTGATAAATTTACCAATTAATTCTCAATACTACTATCCTCTTGTCTCAAATAAGAAGGGAAAATTAACTTCTTTTTAAGAAAATTATCTTTTTTTTAAATATTAATAAATTTCACGAACAAACAATATTGAAAAATTAAAATTTCAAAATTATTTTATATGTAGCTGTAATTCATAAAAAGAAAAAGATTATTAAAATACTTATCAATTAAATCAAGATAGAAAACTTACAAACGTAACTTCAGGTTTAAAATTATATGTAATATCTTTCACTAGAGAGATAAATGAAACAAATACTTTTAAGTGTGAATCATCTCACCAATCACTATGATAAAAAAATTTAAAACAAATTTTTATCATACTAAAAATGTAAAAATATTGTTACAAAAAAATTATTTTCTTCTTTAAGATGGACAAAATAAATGTAATTTTACCCGAATTTTTGTTATTTTATTATATACAAAAAAAAACTGAATGGAACTGTGGTTGTGCGAGTTAGATATAATATTTTAATATTATTTAATGAAATAAATTTATGACTTGACTTTATATATTAATAGCCCATTAAACTTGTAACTAAATTTCATTTTTGATACTCAAACTACGGCTTGTTCCAATGGAGCATCTAAACACATGATATTCATTTCACACATTTTTTGTTCAAATTTTGAGGAAAAAAAACTATGTGTGTGTGGTTACAAACGCTTATTAGATAGTTATGTTAATACGTTAACCACATAAAACATGTCATCTCATTTAATTATCTACATTCATTTAATAAGAACATGCTTGAGATTTACCCTTTTTGACATGAGTCGAATACATAAAATTTAAGGAGATGACATATTTTATATCCAACATATGTTTGTTATTTAATTTAATGTTTATTTCTAACATAATGTTGAAATGAATATTAGATTACGTATTCTTTTAATATATAAGTTATAAGTTATTTTTTAATTTATAAAAAAAAGTTCTTTCAAAGTGTAATGCCTATTATTACTCTTTAATTTATTTACGTGAAAATATTAAAAACTAGTTTATTGTTTAAACATATGATTGATTACGTATAAATACAACTTAAGACCGTAATGTTGGGCCCCTTAACGGGCCTTTTCATATCTAGTAATAATAATATATATCCCTAATATATATGACAGGAAAACATGTCTAATTATATAATTTTTCCTTTCTATAATGCAAAGTGGATTGGCCAATATTTATATCTTGCATTGACGACCCAATTCTTGGACCCAATTTTCATTTATTTTAGGTCATCTTTCACAACATGTCCATTTGATGCCCTCTAGTCCAACATTTCAATTTTGTTTCAAAAGACATTTACTTAAAAGCTTACCTTTTGTTTGATTAAAGCGATTTTTTTAAATTAGCGTATTCTTTTTAATTTGCGCTAAAAACTCTTCAAAAAAGATAGGATCAAGTTGGATGGATTATGGCTTAACTCATTTTTAGTCCATTTCAATTTATAAGTAACTTTTAGATCAATTTTAATCCAATTTATTTATGACTTAATTTATTTTAATCTGTTTAAATCCAGACCAACATGTTCATTTGACCCTCCCCCTAGTTCAGCATTTCAATTAGTTAAGTGATTAAGTTTCAAAAGACATTTATTTACGTATTTATTGTTTTTTCACCTAGTGTTTGGTATATCAACATTAGAGAGCTGTCAAAATGGGCTTGACCCATTAAGTCGGCCCAACCCAATCCTTGAATTAAGTGGGGTTGGGCCTAATTTTTTTGGATCATTTAGGAATGAGGTTTTTTAGACCAACATCTTTTCCCGCTAGCCTCGTAGGCCCAATCTGCGAGCCTTAGAGGCCAGCCCGCGGGTTATGAATATTAAAAATATTTATTATATATATTTTAGTTGTGTTTTTATTTGTAAAGATTTTGTCAATAAATATTTAAAAAAATATAAAATCAAGTCTAACTCCTTTGCAGTTCTTTTACATTTTAGGGCCATTAGCCCACTAAAATCAAGTTTACTTTTGTTTTTATATCTAAATTTTCATTTCCCCTTTGTTGTTTTGTTCATAAAAAAAGTGATCATGTAATATTTTTTGCTCGGATGAATCTTACGATGTTGTATCTTGGCTATTATGTATTTTTGTAAGTATTCACTGAAGTGTGTAATTCTTAAATGAATATTTATATGTATTGATGTCATGTTCATTAGATATCAAAGTTCGATACTCTTAGATATTCTTTCTAAAACACCAATGTTGTTCATTTTTTGGTTGAAGGGACGACCCGTCCCAACCCGTGGCCCGCTTAGGGCTGGGTTGGGTTGCTATTTTATAGGCCATTTAATTAAAAGGGTCAGTCCGTCCTAACCCATTTAACTCTCTAGCCCGTTAGAATTGAGTTGGGTCAGTCCATTTTGACAGCTCTAGACTCAGTCTGGCTAAAGTTAGATTCACATAAAAAAATCTCACATTAAAAGGTAAAACACTCTAACAAAGACGCAAAAGACATTTACTTTAAGCTTACTTTGTGTTTGATTAAGAATCACTCAAGAGAAATGAAGTTTAGATAAGCCTCTAATGAGTAATGATTAAAATCAAAAATTGGATAAACGTCTCACAAAGAGAAAAGATAATATTACTTGTCACGAATATAGTACTCCTTTCGTCTCTTATTAAATATGCATCTTAATGAAAATATTTGTCTCATATTACTTGATTACTTATTAAATCAGGATATAATTAATTTATTTTTCTCATTTTACTTCTACAATTAATATGGCCTTTAAAAGTTTAAATAAATTTTGATAATTCAAAATTTCTTTTTTCAAGAGGCTAATTAATATGAATAAAGGGTAAAATCATAAAATTTATTAATCTATTAACAATTTTTTAATCAATGTATCAAATAAAAATGTCCATCTAATATGAATGGAAGTGAGTATATGATTTGATCAAATTAAGGGGTCCTAAATTCTAATCATTGACCCCAATAATCTTACTGATTGACAAGTTAAACAAATGAAAAAACTAAAGGTGCAATTATTACATTTTTTTAAGAAGCCAAGTGGCAAACTTTGTCAATACACCATTGGTTATTTTTCAAGTTCAATAATTTCATAAATGTTATTTTATGTCCTTTTTCAGAAAATTGAAAAGTATGCTAGTAATACGTTTCGCTTACTCATTCAAAGTTTATAACATTTTTTGTCTTTATTACTTGGAATTTTGTGGACATCATTCGAAAATTGTACTAGTAAATTCTTATAGGCTAAGGTATGAAAGTATAGTCTACACTCTACAAGACAATATGATAAGAACCTTTATGCAAAATAATCACAATTATTAACATTCAGGTTATTTCATTCTATCCTAAGGTTATTTTTAGCATAAAAGATAATTAATGATTAAAAATTTATTTGAATTACTATTTCTTTGTGATTTATATATTGGTTTTTTTTCTTCTACATGAACTATCACTATTTATGTATTGAAACACACTTATTTGAGTAGATGGAGTTAGTCAAGTAAGAACAAAGAACAACTGATAATTGACCTAATCAACTTTTAAATGTATTTTACATAAATTACTTTTACTTATCACATTTAACATATCAAGAAAAGACAAAAAAAAATTATGTTTTATCCAATGCATTAATTACTTATTTCTCAAATTATTTTTCAAAATATAATAATAAACATCAATTAATAGAAATAGTGTGATAAAATAACCATGTTAATTATTATTTTCTTAATAAATATATCACGTCTAAATAAAACAAATAAAAACGAACAAAATATAACCATAAAATTCAAATTAATCTGACATAATATAACTTTCGGAAGAAGAAAGTTTGAAATGAACTCCTTGGCTCCATCTAGATACACCGTCGGTTTAAGGAAGACTTGGTATACTCAATTGTTGTACACCTATAGATTTGCACTAGTAAATTACTCCCTCCGTTTCAAAAAGATTGATCTGATTTGACTTGGCACAAAGTTTAAGAAATTAAATAAGACTTTTGAATCTTGTGGTCCTAAATTAAAGTTATGTCAAATGTACAAAATTGCCCTTAATCTTGTGGTCTTAAACATGCCACGTGGAAAGCAAAAAGTAAAATGTTACCAAAAAAGGAAAGAGGTCATTTTTTTGAAACTGACTAAAAAGGAAAGGAGGTCATTCTTTGTGAAACGGAGGGAGTATTATTTTTCTCTCTTTATTTTTTTTATTTTTTTTTAAATGGAGATTTGGAAAAGGAAAAATAGAGATGAAACTACAAAGTGGAAAATCGAACTCTTATTAATTAAAAAAATAAAAAATAATAATTTAAAAAAAATCATCAAAAATGAAAGTTCAGATTGTACTATCTATTTTTTAACAACCTTTTTCATGAAGCTGTTGTTCAACAACTTTTTTTAAAATTGATTTATCTTTAAAACCTTAAGTGGCCTTTTGAATATTCTGATTAGGGGTGTACAAAACCGAATCGAAAATCGAATCAAACCGCAAATCGAGTCAAATCGGAAAAAAAACCCGACTATATTTGGGTTGGTTTGGTTTTAACTAAAAAAAACCAACCCGAGACCAAACCAACCCGACATTATATATGTAATTTTAAAATTTTATTTTATCCATAAAAATATTTACTTTGATATAATTTTAAATTATTTCTTATACTATTTCAAAGTTTTTATCTTTTAATATATTATTTCTAAAACATAGAATTCGGAATGGTCCAATAAATATTATAGTTCATAGATGTTAATAATTATAATAAAACTTAAATCAAAATCAAATTAATGCTAATGCAAAAAGAAAATCAATTCAACACTAAGAATGACAATAATATTGAATAATTATTTTTTAGTTTTACATTGGTTTAGACAATTAAAATATATAATCTAATTTTATATTTCCTTAAATATCCATTAATGTAACTAATACTTATTAAACTTATTTTAGCAAGATTTAGTATTTTTAAATTATGATCATTTTCATTATGACTTTGCAATATTTATTTTATATGATGATTTCATTATTATATTTTATTGAATATTTTAGTGTCATCAATACTCATTTCATATTTTCTGTTATTTTCTTAAGAAACACCTTAGATAATTGTATTTTGGTTGGACTAATTATTCTAAATCGCTTGAAAATTGAGAAGCTCGTGAATTAATTTCTATCGGGGAGGGTCAAAATTGGGTGTCAACAACTGTCCCTCATTTTACTTGGATTGGTGTAAGAAATTCGAGGAAAATGAAATTGACTAATACAATTTTGATCGACCACATCTTGATCTTTTCTGAAAAGGGATTTTGGTACAAACTTTAGGAATTATGGCCGAACCCCGAAATTGGGTTTCCTACATATCTCAGGCTATATGAGAATTCAGGCCACTTGTAGTTCGATATGCTTGATTTGACGCACAATTATGAAAGAATTCGAAAGCTATCCCTATATCGAATTATGAAGAGATCAGAATGCTCGAGAATGAGATTTAAGAGTGGATGTCGGAATGCAGTCGAGTTTCAACACTGATCCTGTCTACATATCCCTTAGCCTAGGGAATCAGGCTGCTTGTAGTTTGACTCAATCGGTTGAAAAAGGAAATCGCTTATGCTAAGATAACCTTTGGCTCTGGAAAAACTACAAAGTAAGTCGAGTATGAAAAGAAGGCTTGCAACCCCTTATCCATGAATGTGACATGCTTCACACCCATAAATAAGAACTTACATGGACGTAATTTCCAACACTCTTAGAGCATTATCACTCTGATTGGAAGGTTGCTTCCGGTGAAAACCAAAATTCTCCGGATGCGAAATTGAAACCAATAAACCTAAAGAAAAACCCGCATGCCTTCTGATAGGGGTGTGGTTTGATTGTGGTGAAAGTCGCTCCTCATCTCGCGTTTCAAGAGTTTGACACTCCTCTTCGGACAACGTCTCAGTTCGCTACTAAGAAAAGTTCCACGTTGTGCTGCATCATTTTTTATGTAGTCCGCACATGTGGTTTTTTTTTGAGAATTCATCCTATCAGATGCTCTCGACAAATATTGAGATAAAATTCATTAGCATAAAAAAAGCAATTCAAATGGGGAGATAGTGTCTTTTACCATGTTGACACTTAATTACTCTCTTTGAACATATGACATCAGCTTCCCCCAATTTGACGTAAGGAAAATAAGCTTGTATTTCATGTTTGCAATATAATCTTCAATGTATTCTTCCTTTGATGTTGAAGCTGATGTTGATTTTCTTGCGATGCATGAAGATAATGCTTCTTTGAAAAATATAGGTAATGTTTCTTTGAAAACCATAGTTGATGGTGTCCTTTTTGCGATGCATGTGTTTTCTTCGTGATGCATGAATTTTTATTTTTTCTTGCAATGCATGATTTCCTTCTCTTGCTATGCATAAATCTCTTTTCCGCGATGCATGACTTCTCTTACAATGCATGAATTTTTTCTCTTGCTATGTATAAATCTCTTTTCCGTGATGGATGACTTCTTTCCTGAGATGCATGAATCTTTCTCCTGCAATGCATGAATCCTTTCCAGCGATGCATGAATCTTTTCCAGTGATGCATAAATTTTTCTCTTGCTATGCATGACTTCTTCCTCTCTCTATGCATGAATCTTCCACTTGCTATGCATGAATCTTCCTCTTGCGATGCATGCCTCTTTCTTTTGCTATGCATGAGTTCTTCCTCTTTCTATGCATGAATCTTTCTCTTGCTATGCATGAATCTTCCTCTTGTGATGCATGCCTCTTTCTCTTGCTATGCATGAGTTATTCCTCTTTCTATGCATGAATCTTCATCTTGCTATGCATGAGTTCTTCCTCTTTCTATGCATGAATCTTCCTCTTGTTATGCATGAGTTCTTCCTCTTACTACGCATGAAGATAGTGATGATGCCTCCCGATACCTAACGAGGATAATGCTTCACAGAACAATGTAGGTGACCTTCTAGGTATCTTTTGGTGGCGGCATTGTCTTTTGACAATAATAAAAATAACCCTCGAAGTAGTGGTATCATCTCATTTGACAATACGATATAGATGACTCTATGGGTAGGAATATTATCATATCGGAAAATATGATGCAGATTACTTCCTCCGAGTATTTTTAGTTGTTGGAAAATAATATAATTTCTCTCTTCGGGGCTTCCATTTGTTCCATCTCTGAACATAATCGTGTGTTCATTATGGACCTTGCCTTGCTGAGTATTTGAATGAAATAATGTTACTCATATTCCTGATTCTTTGGTATAAGAAGCATAAAACTTTTCCTGCATCCACAGAAAAATTGTTAATATTGGGTAGCTCCTCGCCCTTTTGACTTCTCCATATTCATTGAATGGAGGAATATGTTGATCTTGAGGTAAACTTATAGACCTGCATCCACAGAAAAATTGTTAGTTTAAAGAATGAACTAGTCTGTGTCGATTTCTTCGGTTGTCTGCTCCTTGTCTGTTTATCTCCGGTTGATTTTTCTGATCTCCCGCTTCTTGATAGATAAGACAACATTTTAATGCAAAAATAATTGAAACACGAAAGAAAAGTTTTTTTAAGGAAAAATAGATTTCAAAAGTAATGTTTGGAAAAGGTCACTGCCAAGTGTCATGTCACTTCGAGCTTTAGCGGACGCCTTTGAAGTTGATGCTTCGAGGTCTATCTGATTACTTGTTGGGAAGTATTCAAAATTGCTCTAAACTGCCGATAAACCCTGTTGAAATTTTGAGTCCATCCTCAAAATTTTTGTCCCAGTTAACTGTCTTGACTTATCTTTAACTGTTGGTGAGCAAATCACGAATTTTTTGAGATCCTCTCAAAAATTTCGTCCCAGTTGCAAATCTCAAAGTAGCTTCAGTCTCGACTTTGTTGGAGATATGACTGAGCCGTTATGGCGCTTACGTATCCCGTTGAGGTAGGAGTCAGGTCAAACGTAGTTCCCCTCTCGAGGACTAACAAATTAAGAAATTTACAAGGAAACCAACCGAGGCCGACATAGGCCGCCTACGTATCTCGTTCTTGAGAATTCAGGTCGAACGTAGTTCAAGTACAAAGAAGTATTAAAAGGGATAAAGGGGGTGATCGAGGCTGACATAGGCCGCTAATGTATCTCATTATTGAGAATTCAGGTCAGACGTAGTTCATTACAAGAGGGATAAAATTTAAAACGATGCAATTACAAGCAAATAGAACGATTACAAGGAAATGACAGAAAATACAAACTAAAACTTCACACATAGTATCTCTTGACATCATCTGAGTTGATTGGTTTTGGCCATTCGGTGCCATCCATCTTCGACAGGACCAGGGCGCCTCCAGATAACACTTTACAAACCATGTAAGGTTCTTGCCAATTTGGTGCAAATATCCCTTTATACTCATCCTGATGAGGGAAAATGCGTTTGAGAACCAACTGACCAATTTCAAATATTCTAGCTCTTACTTTCTTGTGGAAAGCACGAATCATTCTCTGTCGATACAGTTGTCCATGACAAACAACCACCATTCTCTTCTCATCAATCATTGCTAACTGGTCAATCCGCTTGTGAACTCATTCAGCATCACTCAATTCAGCTTCTTGGATGATTCTCAACGAAGGTATTTCAACTTCGGCAGGTATACCTACTTCTCTTCCATATACTAGCAAATATGGAGTAGCTCCAACTGATGTTCTGAAAGTCGTTCGGTAGCCCAACAAAGCATACGGCAGCATATCATGCCAACCTCTACGATTATCAATCATTTTCCTCAAAATCTTCTTTATGTTCTTGTTGGCGGCTTCTACAACTCCATTTATTTGGGCATGATAGGCGGCTGAGTTTCAGTGAGTAATCTTGAATTGTTCACATATCTCTCTCATCAAGTGACTGTTGAGATTTGCTCCAGTATCAGTAATGATGGATTCTAGTACACCAAACCTACATATCAAATTGTTGCAAACGAAGTCAGCTACAACTTTCTTGGTTACTGACTTGTACGAAGCTGCTTCCACCCACTTGGTAAAGTAGTTAATGGCAACCAAAATGAATCTGTGTCCGTTGGAGGTGACTGGCTCTATTGGACCAATGACATCCATGCCCCAAGCTACAAATGGCCAAGGTGAACTCATAGCATTGAGTTCGTGAGGTGGGACTCGAATCAAATCACCATGCACTTGACATTTGTGACATTTCTGTACAAACTTGCCACGATCATGTTCCATATTCATCCAAAAATAACCTGCCCGGAGGATCTTCCTAGCCAAAGTGAGCCCATTCATGTGAGTACCACAAACTCCGGCGTGTATTTGTTCCAAAAGCTTTCCAGCTTCACTAGCATCAACGCATCTGAGAAGACCTAAATCTGGAGTCCTCCTATAAAGGATTTCTCCACTTACAAAGAAATTGAGGGCCATATGGCGTATCGACTTCTTCTGATTGAACGTTGCATTCTAAGGATAAGTCCCGATCTCTAAATACTTCTTGATGTCAAAATACCAAGGTAAACCATCTAGTTCCGCTTCAACATGTGAACAATGGACAGACTGCTCTTTTACCTCTATATCCACTGGATCAATATAACTTGTATATGGATGTTTAATTATTGATGCGATGGTGGCAAAGGCATCGTCCAACTCATTCTGTGTCCTGGGAGTGTGCTTGAATTCAATCTTGCGAAATTTCTTACAAAATTTTTGTATATACTGCACATACGGCGTGATCTTTGGGTTCTCCACGGCCATTCTCCTTGGACATGGTGAATTAGCAAATCTGAATCTCCAATGACCAACAACTCATGAACATTCATGTCAATGGCCATTTTCAGACCAAGGATACAAGCTTTATATTCAGCCATGTTGTTCGTGTAATCAAATCGAAGTTTAGCCGCCATAGGGTAGTGTTGATCAGATTCTGACACTAAGACCTCTCTGATACCTTTCCCTTGGTGATTTGCTGCTCCATCAAAGAACACTCTCCAACTAGGGTATGCTTCAAAAAATTCTTCACCCACAAATGCAACCTCTTCATCGGGAAAATAATTCTTGAGCGGTTCATACTCTTCATTGACTGGATTCTCTGCAAGATGATCAGCCAAGGCCTGTGCTTTTATTGCCCTTTATGTCACATACACAATGTCAAACTCACTCAAAAGCATTTGCCACTTAGCCAACTTCCCGATCGGCATTGCTTTCTAGAAAATATACTTCAACGGGTCCATTCTGGAGATAAGGTATATGGTATAAGAAGACAGATAATGTCTCAACTTCTGAGCAATCCAGGTCAAAGCACAACATGTCCTCTTCAAAAGAGTGTAACGGGCCTCATATGGAGTGAATTTCTTACTCAAGTAATAAATGGCTCGCTCCTTCTTCCCAGTTTCGTCATGTTGACCAAGCACGTATCCGAATGTGTTATCCGAGACAGACAAATACAACAACAGTGGACTTCCCTCCCATGAAGGAACCAATACCGATGGATTGAACAAATAGTTCTTGATGGCATCGAAAACAGTTTGACATTCTCCGGTCCACTTGGTCAGAGCCTCTTTTTTCAACTACTTGAAGATTGTCTCACACACCACGGTGGACTAAGCTATAAATCAACTGATGTAGTTCAACCTTCCCAGAAAACTCATCACCTCTTTCTTGGTCTTCGGAGGAGGTAATTCCTAAATCACTTTGATCTTGGAAGGATAAAGTTCAATGCCTCTTCTGCAAACTATGAATCCCAACAACTTTCTAGATGGCACTCCAAAAGCACATTTAGCAGGATTTAGCTTCAAATTGTATCGACGCAGGCGATAAAAGAACATTCTCAGATGAGTCAAGTGATTTGAACTCTTGCAAGATTTGATTATGACATAATCTACATACACCTCGCTCTCTTTATGAATCATATCATGAAAGATGGTTGTCATAACCCTCATATAAGTAGCGCCCGCGTTCTTGAGACCAAAAGGTATCACCCGGTAATGATATACACCCAGGGCGTGATGAAAGCTGTCTTTTCTGCATCTTCTTCATCCATCAGGATTTGGTGATAGCCCGCATAACAATCAACAAACGACTGCATTTCATGTTTAGCACATTTAGCAATGAGAATGTGGATGTTTGGCAATGGAAAATTATCTTTCGGGCTAGCTTTGTTGAGATCTCTGTAGTCAACACAAATTCTGATTTTTTCGTCTTTCTTGGCAATCGAAACAACGTTGGCTAACCAAGTCGGATATTGCGTCACTTTCACTACTTGAGACTCGATCTGTTTGGTAATCTCCTAGTTAATCTTTAAACTCAACCCAAGCTTGAACTTCCGAGTCTTTTGATTTACTGGACAGAAATCTAGATTAATCGGCAACTTGCGGGACACCATTTTCATACTCAACCCCGGCATATCTTTGTAAGACCAGGCAAATACATCAATGTATTCTATAAGCAAACGGACCAAGTCTTTTCTTTGAGCTTCGGTCAGGTGGACACTGATTCTGACTTCTTTGACACATTCCTCATCTCCGAGATTCACAGTCTCAATTTCTTCAAGATTTGGCTTGTGTTAATTCTGAAATTGTCGGAACTCTTCAGTAACATGTTCAGGTACCTCAATTTATTCTTCGTATTCCTCGCATTCATCATCACCTTCCTCGAGACCACCATCGCTGACATATTCTCGCATCGGGAATGACTGGTACAGATGAGGAATTGGCCTAGCCAATGCTTGATCAACACTCTTGTTCTTCATCTCTGATTCGTCATCTGTTGGTACATATCCCAAACCAAACTTTGCTCATTTGACGGGGATTTGGATAGGCTCGACAATTCCTTGAAAATGCTTCCCAATTCGAAACCTGGTTCAAAATCGCTCCGAAGCACAACAGTAGCGTTCATCTTGTACACGGAAGGCATAGGAGGCTGTGGAGCAAAGTCATCACCGGTGGAATTTACCAACTCCACCGTGTAGAAATCACAACCTCGAGAGACATCATTAATGATCGGCGCATGCCCGTCGGAATGGCTCCCTTCGCCATGAATGACCAATTCCTGGTTCTTCCACACAAATTTCATCAGTTGGTGAAGAGTAGAGGGCACAACCCCAGCCCTGTGGATAAATGGTCTTCTCAACAGGTTGTAACTAGTGTTGATATCCAACACCTGAAACTCCACATTGAATTCTGCAGGACCCATCTGAATATCCAAGTTTACTGCCACTATCGTGTCTCTCTGCACTTCATCAAAAGCTTTCACATTGGCTTGGTTTTGTTGAACCTTTCCCAAGTCAAATTACAGCTGATTGAGAGTCAAAAGCGAGCAGATGTTGAAACCGAACCCAGCATTGACCAAAACACGATTTATAATTTTGTCCTGGCATTTGATGGTGACGTGCAGAGCTTTGTTATGCATCCTGCCTTCAAAGGGCAGCTCTTCATCGTAAAAACTGATTCGGTGTCCTCGAATGACCTGGTTTATCATGGCTACTAGATTGTCACTGTTAGTACCCACAAACACATAAGTATCATCCAAAGCTCTCATCAGAGCCTGTCTATGCATTTGTGAACTCATCAACAAGGCCCATACAAAAATATGAGCCGGCATCTTCTCCAAATGCTTCACAATCGAATAATCTTTCGGTTGCATTTTTCTCCAGAACTCCTCAGCCTCGGCTTCACTGATCAGCCTTTTTGTTTGGTCCTTCTTCTGCTCTCCTTGAGCCAACTCTTCTGGTGTGTAACATCTATCGGATCTGGCCATGCATTGAGTGGCAGCCGTTTCAATCACAAACTTTGGTTAGGCAAAAGTTTCTCTTGGCACCAAGGCAACAACCTTCTCGGGTGTTAGAATCACAAACTCTTTCTTCTCTCTAATGCTCAACGAGGCTATAGCCCTTTCCAGTTCATCAGGAGAAATCGGAACTATTGCATTTGTCACACACCAATCATCATTTGTCCTTATCATATTGATAGTGACGTCTTCATGACTTGGCAAAGGATTACTATTGACATTGGGCGCAACCGTCTGAAGAGAGACCACATTCTGGTCAATCAGGTCTTGGATCTTATGCTTTAGGTTGATACAGTCCTTGGTATCAGGTCCAATACCGTTGGAGTAATATGCGCACCTCTAGTCAGGTTTGTAAAACTTTGAGCTGGTGTCAACCGGTTTGATCCCCATTGGATGAATATATCCTGCCGCGGTTAATCGCTCGAATAGCTTTGTTAGGCTTTTGATGAGCAAAGTGAAATTTCTAGCAGGCTTCTTCTCAAATCTAGGGCAGGGGGGATCGTAATTTCCTTGTTGAAGGGAAGGCATTTGGCGATAATCTGGGGCGTTTGGACGGGGGGCTTGATATCTGGGATAGGAATTTGTTGGGTAATTTGGTTGTGGAGCTTGGTAGGTGGATGGATTATTTTGGTATTGTGGAGCTGGGGTTCGGTACATTGGGGGAGGCGTTTGATAATTTGCCTGAACATTGGCACAGTTGGGGGCGGTATTTAGGTAGTGATGAGACGGAGTCTGGTAAATTAGAGGGGGAGTTTGGTAGATAGGAGGGGGAGCATTTTGATAATTGGGGGGAGGGGGATTTTGGTAATCAGTCTGTGTATAACAAGCCGGGTATAAACTCTGTGAAGGTCGAGAATGACCTTGGTATGATGAGGATTTCCTTAGGGTCTTTTTCTCTTCATAAGAAATAGAAGATACATCTTCTCTTTTCTTCTTCAACAAACCCGAGGATCCGAGAGAGGCAGCAACACGGGCAATCTTCTCGGTTCCTAATCCATCTTCGATAGTCTCACTTACTTTGACTATCTCAGCAAACTTTGCTCCAACGAGTAACATGATTTTATCATAATATTCAGGATCTTGAGCCCACACAAATATTTCGACAATTTCCTCTTAAGACTTAGGAGGTTGAACTCTAGCTGCCTCCTTTCTCTATCTGTATGCAAATTCTCTATAACTTTCATTTGATTTCTGCTTCATTTTTTCTATGGAATAATGATCAGGAACAATCTCCCTATTGTATGTGAATCGTTCGATAAAGTCCTTAGCCAGAGCATTCTAGCTAGGCCACTATCTTGTTTCATAAGATGTAAACTATTCCAGAGCCTCTCAACTCAGACTTCGGCTAAAAAGTTGTATCAGTTGATACGCTCAAATTACACATCCCTAAAGAAGCACAAGTGATTGTTATCAAGTAAAGAACCCAACTTGTAGGTTGGGGTCGATCCCACGAGGAAAGTGGTTAAGACTTAACTTTAACTTACACTTATATTCGTTTAGTCAAAGTACTTCCAGAAACAAGTAATAAAAAAAAAGGGTTTTGTGAAACAAATTGTAAGCATTCAGTAAGTAATCAGTAAACAAAAGTCAATTTCGGTTGTTATCAAGATAAGAAAATTAACTAGGGTATACGTGTTCCCCACAAGCTCATAACGCAGTAATCCTAGTAATAGCAATCCTTTCTTAGTGTACTACATGCAAAGTGATAAGTTAGGTATCTCTAAATCCTTGGTTCGGTATCTAGAGAATTTCACCCCGCACCTTAGTCCGGCTACGTGTGTATAATTTACTAACCCTTACCTTTACCTCATATTAGACATCATAATCGATGTTTGGCTTAGTTATTACTTTGCACCAATCGACACTAGCCTATTAGATAGTATCACACTAAATC
>JAJOOF010023887.1:0-15039 GCA_029582545.1 Solanum lignicaule | reverse complement strand
GTTAGACCCATTTCCCACTCAATTTGACCCCCTAAACAAGAATATGAAGTCGGATTTCCGAAATCATGCACGGATTTCGAGATATATGGAAAATACAATTATAGGTGTTTCCGAAGCACATTTTCGGGCATTTTTGGGGTCGTTTCAAAAAATTTCCATGGATAAAAAGAATTTCACATCACTGGCCAGATACGGTGGACATGCTACATAAGTACAAGCCAACATTACACTACAAGTTGGTCAGGTGGAAGCAACCACAGGAAGGTTGGGTGACACGCAACACTAATGGAGCCGGTAAAGGGAATCTCAGGCAGAGTTCATATGGATATTGCATAAGAGATGGGAGAGGAGACCTCATATATGCAGAGGCAAAGAGCATAGGGGAGGCTACTAATATGGAAGCAGAGGTCATGGCAGTCTGGAAAGCATTACAATATTGCTTGGAAAAAGTATTAATGCAAGTGAGACTGGAAACAGGTTCATTGGTATTAAAAACATGATTAATAGGTGTTGGAGAATACCATGGGAGATCATCGAGAAGGTGGAAGACATACAGGAGATGATGCAGAAAATAAATGTACAGGTCTGGCATATTCTTAGAGAGGTGAATCAACTAGCAGACTATTTAGCTAAATCAACAATCAATACATAACAAAAGATGATATTCCAGCAGTTTAATCAACTTGAAAAACAATGAAAAAAGATTCTTAATATGGATAAACATCATGTCCCAGCAGTTAGGATTAAAACAAGAAAAATATACATTAACAACAACAGACAACATGCTTAGATACAACATAGATGACACAGGGTTACTCAGTTATGATATGTGCAAATTAGAATCTATCTATTTTTGGAGTAAAAGAGTTGTAAATGGACCAGCAAAGGGCGAGAAACAAGGAGCCTTATCTGAATCCACAACCAGCATTCAGCAAAGAGATCGACATAAAGAAGCACGGGAGCTAACTAGTTCTCTCCTATTCGGCTTTAACTGGAAAATAAAGGGGTCAAGGTCTCAAATAAGAAATAAAAAAAAGAAGAGGGTGAAGGGTTCTTACACGGAGCTTCATAGCTGAAATGCAAGGCTCACACTCTCATTTGAGCTAGACAAGAACTCCAACTGGAAGATACACCTGCAAGAAAGCCAGAGTCAATTGAAAAGGGGAGAAATGGTAGCAAAGAAAGTGAAAGAGAATACAAACCTTTGAGAGCAGAAGATAGAAATACATATCACAGGTTGATCATGAAGGATGTTGATTACCCAAAGAAGAAGGAATTTCAATTCATCGTTAAAGAGCACCACGGAGAACATTCTCGAGCGACAGGTTGCAGAGAAGGAACCAAGGATGCTGAAGTGGAAAGTGGCGAAGAGAACACATTAGGAAACCATACAGTGGATTTATTAATGGTCTGGCTATGGGCCGGTAGATTATTTGGGTTGTTTTTGTGTATTAACTTTTAGTCCATTAAGGACTGAATAAAAAGGACTACAGGTCCAAATTTATTTATTTTTAAAAAGAGACATTTGTTAGTACGTAGGAAAATAGGTAAGTATATGTCTATAAGTTGTAAGAAAAATAATTTCTACCAACTCTTAGATTGTGACAAATTTGAAACAAAATGAACACCCTTTGTTTGTAACTTCTTGTCAGGTAGTAGCTTATAGCTTGACAGTTTCCAATCATTTCTTGACCAAGTTTCCCAATATTATGCCCCAATGTTGATTTCAGAGAAGTATACTAAATTCATATTGTGGTGAGACCGATATGAGGTGCCTACATATCCCACTAAGGGAATCATGTCATGTGTAGTTCAGATGACATAAATAGTAAAATAATTTATTTTCTACCCTAATGTGACTGAACAATATGTGGGTGCCCTACGTATCCTACCAAAGGAATCAAGTCTAGCATAGTTCTCATGTTACAAGTAGGAAAATTTAGAATTGTTCTTTATTAAAACTGAACCCTATGTGGGTTGCCTATGTATCCTACCAAAGGAATCATGTCAGAATGTAGTTCCTAAGTTACATGAAAAATGAAAGTTACATTTATAAGAAACCTATCTAAAGTCATCCTTTGGTGTAGTGTCTTGACCTCTCATGCTCAGATATTGTCATGTTGTCATGATACATGGTTGATCGTTCAACTCTAAGTCATTTTCACATATTTCATCATCTTTCTTCGTATCAAACTTTTGTTCATTTGTTTCATCATACGTCACAATCATAAAATTGACAGATTTTAAAATTGATATATTAAAAAAATATATATCTAAAAGTAATAAGTAAGAGACAATTAAGAAAATAGGAAATGCATTCATATATTTTGCAATTAAGCTTTCAAAAAAATAAGGCAAAACAACATAAAGTTTTAAGGCACGATTTAAGCCTAAATGTTTTAAAATCGTGCTACTTCAAAAGTGTTACTACTTGTTTAATCTACCAAGACTCCCAGCGAACTAGGAATGGAGTACAAGTCCAATTCTTCAAAGTCTCCTCTGGTTCATCACCCCAAATAGTCGGTGTCTCAATATTGTAGATAGGCATGTAAGTAGTTGTAGTCGTGATCTCTATCGGTGCTTGTTCTTGGGTTGTCATAGCAGGAGCATAAAATGATGATAAAGTTCATTTTTCACCTTTCCAATTAGAACAATACTTCCTTTCACAACCAAATTTTCCTCTATAGTTATCATATTCACATTAGCATTTTCGTAGAGGGTTGTTGTTCACGTTGGGCTGAGGTCCAGTAAGTTGAATTGCTCCTTCTTTAATCAAACCTTAAATCTTGGTTTTGAGACCATAACAATCCTCATTATTGTGTCCAACACCTCCAGAATGATAGGCACAACGCTTGGAACCATTAAACCATTTAGGAATAGAATCAGGAATTTCTCCTTCAATTGGTTGAATCATGCCTACAACTTTCAACCTCTCAAGCAATTGAGCCAATGGTTCAGCTATTTTGGTATAGCTGCGAGTGGTTTTGATTTCATAATTTGGATGAGCTCTAGGTGTGGAATATGGTCGATTTTGAAAAGTTGAAGCCTGGATGGGTTGGTACGGATGTGGTTTATGGTAAGTAGGGGTTCGAGGTTGATAGTAGTTTACCTGGGTGTTGTACACATGTTAAGGAGTTGATGGAGGATGGTAGAGAGTTTGTGAGGCTTCACCATATTGGTAAGGGTATATGGATTGATGTGGTTGATTTAGTAGGGACGAACTTGACTTGGCGTGCATCTTTGGTCAATCATGATAGCAAATACATCTTCTCTTTTCTTTTTGTTCCCATTGATATAACCATATTGAATCGCTTTACTTGCAGCTTGCAAGGCAGTAAAATCTTGGATTCTTCCTGATTTGATTCCTTCTTCCGAGATTTCTCCCATTCTAATGATTTCTGTGAACTTTTTCCCCATCATGATTGTCATTTTCTCATAGTAAAAACTGTTATCTTGACATTTAATGAAGGCAGCAGTCATTTCACTTTCACTCATCGTTGGTTGGACTCTAGCTGCTGCTGACCTCCAACATAGAGCATATTCATGAAATGTCTCAGTTGACTTCTTCCTTAATTTAGTCAAGTAGAACCTATCGGGTGTGATATCAGTGTTGAACTTGAATCGATCCATAAAGGTTTGTGTCATATCACTTCAATAACGCCATTTATGGAGATCTTTTCGTGCATCCCAATAAAGAGGTTTATTGGATTAACTTCTTATGAACAACTTCATACGGACCCTCTAGTCTCTCCCCACTCCTACCAATTTATCACAATATGCCCTTAGATGTGTATGAGGATCATCGATTCCATTGAATATATCAAACTTTGGCGATTTGTACCCTATACGCAAGTCAATGTCAAGTTGCACACACAAGTCCTCATATTCTAAGCTTTTGTTTCTCCTAGTAGTTTGGAGATTTCTCATTGCTTCATTAAGATCACAAATCTCTCTAACTAACACATCATTAGTCTTTGCCTTCATATCCTTCTCCATTTCCTCATATTGATCTACCTCGAGTTGAAACTTGACCGATATTGGGTTGGTAAAGGCTTGAATTTCCACCGCATATACTGGAGGATTATGTTGCGTGTAAGGAGTGGCAATATGTGCCCCTTGTATATGCTGAATTGGATAAGTTTGGATAGTGGGAGAATTTTGGATTGGAGGTGGTGAATTCGATGTGTTTACTAGAGTAGTTATAGGCAGTGGATAGGTGTTAGTGGGAAAAGAAACGTAAGTGAAATACAAATGATGTTAGTTTCAAATCAAAAATTAAAGTCATGTTCACATAAACTCAAATAAGTTACATAACAAGCAAGTCAAATAAGTAAAAAATATATATACAAACAAGTCATCAAGTAAAGTCAAATAAGTTATAAAAATAATATACAAACAAGTCATCAAGTAAACTCAAATAAATTGTAAAAATAACATGTAAAGGCGTCCTAATATGCTTGTAACATCTTCGTGCCAGAGGTAGGCCTAACGCGAATTCGAAGAGTATATTTACCATAATATATCATTCTATTGTTGTTTATTAATTAAGCAAATTTTATTTCTAAAAAAAGGTACAAAATAGCATAAAATTTATTACATGTTGAATGAATACAATGTAAAGTATTTCCTAATCTAAATAAAGTAAAAGAAATATGCTATGTCCATCCTTCTTGGTTTCATTTGGTGATATCGTCACTTCATTGTACTCCAAACTCAAGTCTTCGTACCTGTCACATAAAGGTTAGTCATCTTATCCCCCTAAAATTTAACTAATTAGAGCAAATGTCCATATTTAGGCATAAATATTCCTCAAATATGCACATAAATAATGATAGGTCGTTACTCGGGGACGGAAACTCACTTGGACATATAAGGTAAAGTCGACTATTGGACTTAATACATCAAGGGTATAAAGCCTCTTAGTTCATGAAATGATGTATGTTCCTTATAAAGTGTGTTGGTTTAGCTCTATTCTAGGTAAACTTGGAGTGAGTTTACTAGACACAAGGTTCTCGAGTGGACTACTCGAGTGAGAAGGCTACGCGGTCACACGAAAAAAGATCCCGACACCCCGCACATACACCAACTCTCTTAAATTTTGGGATTTTAAAAGTATGGATGTGCAAAACACATCTCACGTGTGCGTGTGATAGTGTGAATTTCCAAAAAGTAGAGAAATATAAACGGAATGACAGTTAAGGAAAACAATAACACATAAATAATTTATAACTAACAAATAATTAATAGCATGTAAAAATAATTTATAGTTAACAAATAATTGATAGCATCTGAAAATAACTTAGAGCAAATAAACAATTGATAGCATGTAAAACAAATTATGACAAGTAAAGTAATTAAAGTAAGCACATAAAGTCTAATTAAACTAAGTCTGTTGTGGTTAGAACCTATTAAAATCTCCAGCAGAATCACCAAGTTGTTATAATTCATTTTAATCGAATCAACATAGTGTACAACATTTTGGTGATTCCTAAATTATTAACTAACTTAAGAAGTCGTTACCTAATTATTTATGGTGAATTAGAGCACCTAAAATTAATTAAAGTCATGTTTAAAGTTAACTCCATTTAAAGGTCTACTCAACATGAGATTCTAGGTAAGGGTTCAACTCATCTAAAAGGAAAGGGTGAGGCATGATTTAACATCCATTAAAAATGGTTAGCCGATCAAACTTAATTAATTAATTAGGCTAGGGGTAAGAAAGTAAAAATTACAATATAAATGCTAATTTTTAGAAACTTTAGAGTCAATAATTGAAAAGATATTTTTTATGAAAATTTATATTGTTGGAAACATAATGAAATTGAAACGGCTTTGTGTTTGTAACACTTTTGAAACAAATGAAAACTCATTAGAACTTAAAAAGAGATAAACTTTTTTCAAAACTAAAACATGAGAAGTAGTAAAAGATATTTATTTTTTTTTAAATGGTGAACTTGACTTATTTCAAAGATATTTCTTTACCATTAAAAGAAAAGGGAACTAACAAATTATATCTACCAGCTAAGTTACTAATTTGAAGAAAAAGACAGCCAAGTTTAAAAAATTATTATACTAGAACACTTTCATGTTAGGAAATTTCATAAGCTCTAATCTATCTGATATAATTAATTGTTACTAAAATACTCAAAACATAAAGCATCACATACAACAAGTAATAAATGTGAATAACATGTAGGAAGTTAAGGGTAAATAAAAACACATAAGTGATACTTAAAACTATTTAGCAAGAATAGGGAAAGGAATGTCTATCCTTTTCTCCCAGTTCTCTCATTCAATTCTATTCGAATGGAGTTTCTAGGGGAGTAAGAGCCACAAACAAAGATGTACATGCACAAGGTCGTCTCACGGTGATGTCGAGTCTTAAAGTGAGACTTTTCAACTCTGGTGTTCATGCAAAATTGATAAACATGATTAGAAAAATGGATAAATAAATTATAAAGTTAACAGACTTATAAACTTATACCAAATAGACACTTCTTTTCTTTAGTATTACATAGTAGTAGTTTACAAACTTACTTTAATTCAGGCTGCCAGAAACAACTTTTCATACAAATAGTAGATCTAAACATATATATCTAAGAAAAGTATCATAATTAGTGGTTCAAATTATATATAATATTTTAACAACATAATGTCAACAAAGAAATAGAATTCTTGATTCAAATTATGATCACATATTAATAGAGATTAAATGGGACTGCATATTCTCATAGCCATACTTTTCCGCAATACAAGAGAAATAGAGTTATTGAAGCAAAATTTAACATATAACAAGAAAATAAAAATTAGATTTGTATACATAAATCATCTTGAAATCATAGACAAAGTAAGAACCACAAGCTTCAATATATATATACATATATATATATACATATATAGACACACACACTAGCATGGATTATTAAGCAAAATAAACATGATTGACGAAATGATGTAATAAAAGAAATCATAGACAAAGTAAGAACCACAGCTTCAATAAATACACACAGTAGCATGGATTATTAAGCAAAATAAATATGATTAACGAAATGATGTAATAAAAGAAAGTCTATCGAAATTACCATTTGTGGGGCAGCAAATTATGGCTATTGTAGGTCTCAAATCTAATGCCTCAAGAATAATTCTTGAACCAAACAGATTCAAATGTCTCTCTTATGGCTACAAGACAACTGAGACAGAATGAACTCTTAAAAGATGCAAAGTTTAAAGCCGTATTTAAGAATGAAAGATTCCAAGAACGTTAAGATTTTTGTGATGCCTTTTGCGAGTGTAAAAACTTATTGGGTGATTCTTTTAGCAAGCCAAAACTCGTCCCCGGATGAAGAGATATAAGGTAGTATTTATAGGAGAAGAATGGTAGAGTTAGAGATAGAGATTTGAGCGGGATTTCTGAAGAACAAAAGAGGCATTTGAAATTTGAAAAAAGGTTGTTCAAATCTGCTTTCTCTATAGAGAAATCAGATCAGCTCTAAAAGTTCTTTGTCCTCATGTGTTGATCCTTGAAGGTGAGAGGGTTGTCGAGGTTTGCACAAAAATGGAATGGCCAAAGTATTCCATTGTTGAGAGCTGCGTGAAGAAGGAGAAATGACGTTGTGGCGGTTGAGAAGATTAGGTTTATGGGAGGTTTTCTTTTGAGAAATCTGATATGTTTCAAAAGGGCCAACGAGTTTGGGCCTATATTTGGACATAATTGACATCGAAAATAGGCTGAATATTTTGTCCAATGGAAATTCAATTAGGCCCAATTTTATGGTCTTTTTATTTCTTAAATTAAATCTTTTTGAGCTTCTCATTTAAATAATTAGCGCAATATATATGATGTAAAAAGTTTAGCAAGTAAGAAACTTGAAATAAAGTAACGACAATCTATTTAAAGAAGACGACAATAAAGTGATAATAATAATGTTAATAAAAAAAATACATTTTAAAATAGTGAAAATGATAATAAAAAGATGATAATCATAAAAATAATAAGAATTAAAGTAACATAGATAGTTACGATCACAATAGTAATAAGCGAAAATAATAGTGAAATATAAAGTATTCGACTTATTATTAACTTAGAAGCTCAACGAAATAAATTAGAAGAAAGAAGGGACAAAATTGGGTGTCAACAATTGGAATTTTGAGGAAATACACCATTTGGGGAGGGGGGGGGTTATTTCTTAAAATTGATGAATATTTTAAAATTTATTGGTTTTACATTCGAGGCCCAAGTTCAAGGCAAATACTTAGTTTTATAAAAAAAATGGATAAAATGAAAATCTACCTTTACTGATAAGCTAGAGGAGGTACTTCAAGGTGGCGCGTAGATTGAATTTCAGATTACATTTCTCTTGCATTATAGTTGTTGACAAGTCTGAGGTAGCATTTTGGGCGACTCGAGATTTCTACCAAATTTTTACTTTTATGCATTGATCACATTGCATTGCATCATTTTGTTTTATATGTATGGTTGTGATTGTCGTTTATTTGGTTGCGACCTGTTTGTTATTAGTATTCATTTCATTTGCTATTCTCGGTGGTTGGTTATTGCTCTTTATATATATATATACACATTACCTATAATGCAATCAATTTTATTCAAAAAAAATTTCCATTTATAAGATATTTAAAAAATAAAAATTTATGTAGGATAATAAGAGTGGAATCCATGAAATTAATACTTCAAGACATTAAATTATAAAAATTTATTATAATTTATTGTTGGACAGAAATAGTATAATTTTTTTTCCATTAAATAGATAAATAATTTCCTCAACGAAACAAACAACCAAACGACCCGTTAGACTTTAGACTAGGGTTCCAAAAATAACTCTTATTTTTTAAATATCCATCTTGCTTTTGCTGAGTCTCTGCCCACTGCTACTCTGAGGGTAGTCCTCCGCCACTGCCGCCGCCTGCTGCCGCTTGTTCATCATCCTCGTCGTCAGGTAAGTTTTGTCAAAAAAAAATTCAAAAGGAACAACTCAAATCTTTTGAAAAGAACCCCAATTATACACGCAATAACTGAACTGAGTCTAATTCGAAATGATATTTCTACTTGTTGAAGCCATGAATTCGAAGTAGTTAGAGCGGCTTTAGTTGAGATGATAATTACAGAAGAACTACCTTTTAACTTTTAGACTGTTGTTGTTAGACTCATTAAGTTATTATGTGATGTGATTTGGTGGTTGTTACTGCCATTGATTATGTGAAGTGACTTAACTGTTTGAGTTTTTGAGATTTTGAGAAGAGGTTTGATGCTAACATGTTAAAAGAGGTTTGATGCTAAGCCTAGTATATGAAAAGAGTTTGCTTTATGTGAAATTGTTCTTTTACCATCCAAAATCAGCTCTTATGAGGAATTGATGGCACTGATTTAAATGAACAACGTCAACCCACAATGCTAAAATCATAAACCAAATAAATTATTAAATTATGAACAACAACACTAATGCCTAATGCAGGACACTTTATGTTATACTTTGAATAGTACTAACCCAAAAAACCTATTCGAAAGCATATTTTTCTGTAGAAAAAAGTCAGTTTAAAAGTCCAATCTGACAGGACCAAACCGACTGAATCGTACCGAAAACGATTTAGAAAAAACTTAACTAATGTCGGTTAAGTTATTGGTGAATCAAATTGAAAACTAAAAATAATGAACTAATTGACGCCTACCCCTAGAATATCTTGCTAGTTTCTTCTCCTAGTTGCTAGGGTTAGCGTGTGTCTCCCTCAGCTCTCTGAAACTAAAAGGTAAAAGACTAAGGTTGGACTATCAACGCTCTTATTTTACACCCCTGTCCAGGTAAATCATGGACCTTTTCTCTTTCTGAGCAATTTTGTACTTCTTGTGTTTTTTTATCTGTTTTTTGGGCTTGGCTATTTTAAAGGTCCCTATTTATTAGCTTGATATAATTGCAATCTAGTGGGGTTTTGTGAAGGTTATTTAGTTGTACATGTTAGGAGGTGTGCTCTTAACTTTAATGGCTAGAGCAGGGAAATTTGATGTTGACACTGATTTAAATATAGAAAATCAGTACAAAACGTAAAACTAAATACTACAAAAAAGAAGTAGCGCTGGAGAATTTCACACTGGATTTAATGGAGTAAAGACACTGAACACATGTTAGCAATTGATAAATGAATTCTAAAATTTCTAGTAAAGGCATGAAAGATAACTCGCCCACAAACCCCAATAAAAGGGCTTCAGAGGGTTGAAGCTAGTTTTGATTGCCTTATTCAGGCAATGCTATTGGGGTGTAATTTTGTAAGATCCCGTACTTTTTATCTAATCGTGCATATATATATGTGGCATAGTATGTCATGGTTATATGAGGTGTATATGACTTTGTATCGTACATTGGAGATTAAGATGGCAAGTAGGTGGCAATATCAAGGAACTAAACTAAAGTTTTAGGTCAAAAGGACCCCTCAAACAAAGTTCATGATAAAAGAAATGGCTCGGGTAGAACTTCTCCCGTTTGAAAGGTTTAACTTGTCCCATACCTTGTGGATAAGCCTATGAGTGTAAAACATGCTAAGAGTAGTGTGTTATGAGGTATTATAATAGCACAAGGGTCGTATGTTAAGTTTGGAAGTCAAGAAAATTAGTGAAACTAAAGTCGGCAAAGGTTATCGAAGTTTCTCTAATAATATTTTCTTAACTTTGGGTCAAATGTCTTGGATGTTTTCTCCCAATATACAAAGAGTTCAAAGGCCTATCACCCATTAAATCTAAGGCCTATGAGTCTAGTTTGCAACGCACAAAACCCCGTATCCAACCGACATCGGAGTAAAAAGTTATGAGGGTTTTGCTACGGACTGCCGGGGCTGAATCCAGGTCGGATCCGGGTCGGGTAAAAAATGTGGTATGTCGGCTTACTCAACACTTTAAGCCATGAAAACATTCCATTTTACTTCCAAACCATAAACAAAGCTTAAGAGAAGGTTCTTATGGAGTACTTGCATGATGAAGTCAGTTTTCGACGATTTCTACCATTAAAGATTCCTCCCGTGCCTAGAAACGTGATCTTTACACCTGGTAATCGTTTTCCCCTTCTATTAGCTGCGCTTGGAGCAAGTTTTTGAAGATATAAATTGGTAGTTATTGGTGTTTCTTCAAGGTTTACACTTGGTTAACTAAGTTAATCATCGCGGGCCTCTTTTATGATTGTTTTTATGAAGTTCTACGGACATTTCGTCAAGTTGAGGCCATTTGGCAAATCTGCCGATTTAAGAACAATTATGAACTGTTTATAGGTGTGTACAAGCTGTATATATATAGTGTTTGCGAAGTTTAGGACTTAAGGAACAACTTTCGTGAAGAAGCTACGATCATTCGAGCATTCATTGAAAAGGTAAGTTAAGGCGAAGCTATGTCCCTCATTTAGCACTACTCCTCGGAAATTCCTAAAACGCCGAATGTGATATTTTGCTATTCTCTTGCTAGAAAGACCTTCGGTGAAAGGCATTGGGATCTCAACTGAATTATTTTCATGATTCTGTTATTTTGATATTTCACTCGTTCGGATAAATAGAGTGTTCGACATCTACACGTCATTTTATCAGTTTCCTTGATTATATGTCTGCACATATGAATTCATATTCTTCCTTGGGTGATGTGAACTAAAATGTCACGCAAGACCCTTACTACTTGTGACCAGCCCTCTTTCTCCACTAACGTTATTATTAAAGAAAAACTTTAAAGTATCTCACGACCTTCAAAACTCTCAAATATAATTTAAATGTAAACTATTAGAACATTTGGTTTTTGAAATATTTCTTTTATAAATTATCTAGGAACCAAGTTAGGAACTAAGTAAGTCACCTTAAACTTGTTATGAATATCAACAAGGTTAGGTTATCCTTCTAAAATTCGAGTTAACTTTTCAAGCTTATTTGGAAGAACATATCAAGTTCCATGAGATTGTTATATGTTATACGAAAGTTATTATGGAGTTATGAGAACAAGACTACAAACGGGGCAAGATTGGCAACATGACAACAGTAACTCATAGGTGTTATAAATCCATGACATGACATACTATGCATTCTACTCCCGAGGTATAATCGGTAGGTATGGGGCCTATTGCCTATCTTTATACGTATGAGACACAGATGGCCACAAGTTGGCGAATATGATGCCGGTTCGCTACCGAAAAGCACCACCTTTGCTAGCATTGGTTGGGCATGTCACGCATTTGCATCTATCTATATATATGTGTGTGTGTGTGTGTGTGTGTATTCACGACATACGATTATACGAGCATACCATGCATATTTAGGTAGTAGGAGACTAAATGTCAGCCATGGAGATTATTTGGGTTTCAGTTTCAGGTGGTATCTCTATTACCCTTTTACAGTAAATGTTTATGATTTTACTTTTTGCTTTACATACCAGTACATTTTTATTCATACTGACGTCCCTTTGCCTGGGGACGCTGCTTTTTGTTTTGTGCGAGCAGGCATAGGTAGGGACTTTAATCGACCCACCCGCTAGGATTCAAGTTCAGCTGTGAGTTGGTAAGCTCCATCTTATCCTGGGGCTATCAGAGGATGTTTACTTTTGTTGTACAATTTGGGTATAGTTGGGGCGTTTTCCCGACAGTGCTTATGTCACTCATAGAGGCTATTGTGGACACAATATTCTGGGTTTTCTTTTTGTATGTTTCAACCTCTAGCCAATAGTCTTGGCATGTATATATAGGTGTGTGTGTAAGTAGGTATGTTTTCAGTTATGGCCTCGTCGGCTAGATAGTACATCTTTATTTTATTTTTTTGGGTTTGTCTACCATTATTTGTATGGTTATTCTCTTTCAGGTCATGACCTCTGGGTCCAGGCTTCACTTTTTAGAGGTTGTGCTGCCCAATCTTTTTGCCTCACAAGTTTGGTTTAGCTAGTATGTTTCAGTGGGTAACTCGATGTATTAGGGTATCGAGTGCTAGTTACTCCCCCTATTTCGGGGCGTGACAAATTTAGTTCAAAACATGATAGTTATTGATAAATATATTCTTCCACTGATCACTCTCCCCCACATAGTTCTACTCAACTCTCCACCTTTTGCCCCATCTCTCTTCCTGAACCTTGTCCTGATAGATGGGATCGAGCAAACATGAAACCCACTGATGTCTGAGCAAAACATGATGTTATGTCTTTTTCAGAAAGCATTTTTGTTATTAAAATTGGATAGAAGGAGTTGCATATTAGAAACTAAACTATTAATATTTGAAATATTTTAAAAGATTGTTATTCAAGAGAAATTTTGTTTAACTTTTCAAGTGGCAGGTGTATCATACAATTGGGATAAAGAGAGTGCATACTTTTATCTTTATCAAAAGAGAGTGCATAAATTTGTCTTTTACCCAAAACAACCAACTTAGCTCCGTCTCTTTGTGTTCTCACCCTTAACTAGTTTTCTGTGTAACCGTGCACATCACCCTTTCACCCTGAATTGAAATAATTGCAATCCTTCTGAGGTTACACTTTATACCTTCTTTTCTTTTGCATCATGACTTCCACTGCTTGCCTCTTGAGTGACAGTTTATCCTGTTTCTCCCACAAATCTTGCAACTCTCTTGTTTTTTCACATCCAAATACCCTTAATGGATAATAAAGTCTTATCAAAAGTGAAATAGCTCAACATGGAACTCGTAATTGGCATCTCATTCCTAAGCATGCTGGTTTGTTTCTTTAATCCTCTTTTTTTATCCGGTGTTCGGATACACAAATATTTAAGCAAAAAATATTTATTTGCGTGCTAAAAGTTTGTTGAACTTACATAAATCAAAGAACTTTTAGTACTAAAGTTGCAATAGTATAGGGAAATAATCATGTTTTCAGTCTTGCTAGAGTTCTAGGATGTTGACATTGTTCATAAATTTATTTATCACATATCATAGACATGCAATCAACCCATAAATCAAATAGTTGCAGTCTCAATATTTTAAATTAAAATCAGTAATATAAGTCCAAAAATATCAAGAGTAGCCACTGAGCTCTTACACTCTTTGGGTCTACTTTTTATCTTTAAATTTGAAAGGCTTATTGGGAGAAAAACAAATAAAAGCAAAATCAAGAACTGAGGACTGGATGTCATGCAAACTTACCTCCACCGACTTTGGATATCTAGGCAAAACAAGATGTCTTTGGTTTTTCCTTACCAAAATTGAGAATAAATTGGCCAAGCGAAGGATGCAGGGCCAAAAGGGAAGTGAAGATTGTCACGACCCGAGAGCACCCTCTAGTTGTAACCGGCGTACTCAACCTCTCGGAGGTCTAATACAGGCCTCTTAGCATTCATTCATCGCATAGACACAAAAAAACATAAGAAATTTAAAACTTTCTTCACACACGAAGAATACTTTCATTAATAAGGAAGCGGAAGACTTTAAAAACATCTAACTTTACAATATATATGTCTCATAAACCATCTAATACTTTGGAGTACAACATAGGGACTAAGCCCATACAGGACTTAAACAAAATACTAGAGATACATCAAAAGGGACATGTAGGGTATTGTCCTCGAATCTATGAGGACTCACCAAGTCTTCATCTTCAACACTAAGAAACCTATCAAGTAGTCATGACATGTCACCATCTCCCAATCCCTACACTTTAGTCAAAAAGGGAAAGAAAGGGGTTAGCACATTTAAGTACTAAGTATGGAGACCATGCAAAAACATGCTAAAAAGGACATTTATTGGAGAAACATGTTTTATGCCATTGATAAAACTTCATGAAAACACAAGTCTAAGAGACATAATACAAGTCAACATTCACATATAAGACCATAGCCAACCATACACATACTTAACATAAATCCATATACAACTCATGCTTAACTTTAAAAGAACACGTGCCATTTCATTACCATAGGACCTCTACCTAATATAACCTTAAGACACACTTGAGTAAGACAAGAAGTGACCGCCCATACAACCTCTTCAAGCACACTTAAGTGTTCCTCAAGATTACCTTAGATAAGGACATTTCCTTTACAACATAACATCAATAGACCAACATTCTTT
>JAJOOF010023886.1:0-11510 GCA_029582545.1 Solanum lignicaule | reverse complement strand
TGGTTGAAAAAATATTTTTGGCAGATAATAGGCGGTATTAATGATGAATTAATTTGTAGTTAAAAATATAATTATTATTGTAATTATTTTTGTCACTAAATATAATCACTTCGTGTTAAATAAAAAAGTAGCAATAGGGTTACTTATTTTTTATCCAAAGAAGATATTTTTGTGACCTAATATAATTCTTATAACATTTAATGCTATGTAAATAAATATGTACTTAAACTATTTGTTGTTAATACATGTCAATTTCAATTGTTAAAGTACACAATCTATGTAAATAAAAACATCATAAAAAAATAATATACCAAAAAAACATAAATAAAAACACCGTATATTATAATAATTTGTAGATAACACTTGCATACAAACTCATTAAGTAAATAAAGTGAAATTACTCAAACAAAAATAGATAAATCTAATTGAGGTATGAAAACAATAACAAATTTAAAAATATAAAACTATGTAGTTTCCTTGCATACCAGTGCTCCATTATCTTACATTTTCACTCATTCACTTTTTTACATCTTCATCATTCATGTACCTGTGTAAAAGAAAATAAAGAATTTTAGTATTCAAACTTTAATTCTAAAAATACTTTTTGATATCATGATGTAAACAAAATATGTATTCAAACTTTAATTTTAAGAATAATATTAATTATTGAACTAAATTATAAAATGAGAATATATAAAATAATTTCTTCTATTCAAAATTATTAAACATTCAAGTATCACAATCAATAAAAACTTATCTCCTTATTGAAATGGTGTCAAGAATTTCTACATTCAATCAACACCAAGTAAAAGTTGAATAACAATTTTGTAAAATAATTTTTCCTTATACTAATTGAAAAAAATATTTAAAAAGTTATAGAGCATTAACAAATGCTAGATGGACATAATTTGAGATACTAGATAAAAGAAGGAAAAGAAACAAGAGAGAGCAGTAAAATACCTATAGGAATGGAATGTAGTATTTGTATTCTAGTTGGTTTTTTAGATTTAAGTGGATAGATTTTAATTTATTAATAATTCTAAAAAGGAGGAAAAAAGTGAGTGGGTAGTTTCATGTAACGTGGGATGGAAAATGGGGAATGAGTGAAGGAAATTTAATGCATTGAAAGTGGAGGGAAGGTCAAATACTTAAAAGTTAAATTTTATTTTTTTACTTTTACTATAATATTTTAGTTTTAAAATATAAGTTCTCACAACTATGATTTCCGTCACTTAATGGGTTTCCATTAACTACTAAAATTATTTAATTTGTTTGACATAATCAAGTAAAAATAGTATGTCAATTATACTCCATCTATATAGATAAATTTTAAAAAATGTAAATTACATTCAAATAGATAAATAATAAAATGAGAATAAAATTTGGTATCTATGTGACAAAAATTATTTGTCGCAAAATTATATGTTAAATAGAGACAATAATATCATCATCACTAATTATTTAAATTATTAGTGACAAAAAATAAAGTCACAATTAAATGTAAAATTTGTAGTTAAATTTTACAATAATTAAGTACAAATTGTAATTCGTCGCTATTGAATCATCATAGTTTTAGTGAGCAAAATTTTTCGTGCCCAAATGTAGATTATTTTAGGACAAAAGATGATTTGTCATAAATTGGGTACATCATTTAGTGACAAAATAATGTGTCATTGATAGCTTTAACTACATGTGGCTCCACCACTGATTAGACGCACCCGTGAGGAGGTGCGAGAGGTTGGTTATTGAGGGTACAAGGAGAGCTAGGCAGAGGTTGACTGAAGTAGTACTGGGAGGAGGTGATAGGACAAAGAATTGACGCAAGTTCAGGTTACCGATGATATGGCCCTAGACAAGAGGGTGCGGAGGACACACATTAGTATCGAACGTTAATAGTTATAGGGAACTACAAAATTTTGTTAAATAGGATCAGCGATAAATTTTATTATTTAGCTGCAGAAATTGTCCATAGCCAATTTTAGTTTTTTTTAGTAGTGATAGGGAACTACAAAATTAGCTAATGTAAAAGCCACCTCAAAGATTTGAAGTTTTCAAATAACATAAACGATGTGTGTATTGTACCACTAGAAACACAAGAACATTATATTAGTGAACTGATGACAGAACAACTACATAATCAATCACATAAATAATCCTTCCAAAACACAAGAACATTATATTAGGCAAACATACATGATCACACTACATAATGAAATGTTACATTTTAACTATGTTACTTCAATAGGGAAAGATAAATTTCATATGCCACGTGCTCAAGGCTTTTTAGGCACTTGTGGGATTTATGGTTTTGGCAAAGTTGGCAATTCAGGCTTATAATTAGGAATGCAAGGACTCTCGAGTTTTGGCAACGTTGGAAGTTCAGGCGTTGTGATTTCTAGAAATTCGGGCTTTGGCAGAGTTGGCAGCTCGGTTTTTGAATTTCAGGGAATTCAGGCTTAGACAAAGTTGGGATTTCAGGAAGGCATAATACATAAATGTGCCCTTTAACTTGGCCTCATTTCACATTTATGCCCTTCAACTTTGGGTATGCATAAGTAGACACTTAAACTTGTATAAACTTGAACAAGTAGACACATGAGTCCTACGTGGAACAATACACGTAGGACAAAAAATGACATGTAGGATATGTGTGTCTATTTGTTCAACTTTATACAAGTTTAAGTGTGTACTTGTGCACACCCAAAGTTGAAGGACATAAATGTGATTTGAAGCCAAGTTAAAGGGCATATTTATGTATTATGCCTTTCAGGAAGATGTGGCAATTTAGACTTAGGAAGCTCGCGTAGAGTTATTTAAAGAAGATGTCGTGCTTCTGCTTGAATTACATAGTTGCTTGCTAATGACAAAAAGTGATGAGTAATAACAAGAAAAAAGATGGATTGTGGTGAAAAGTCATTGCTGAAGGTAAAAAATACTTTAATTCATATGACTTATACTTCAGTTTGAACACGTTATTATATAGATGTAATTAGTTGTGCAAAAATGAAAAGAGGAATAAAACTTTGGTTGGTGGTTGGTTAAGAAAAATGTCGGTTAGTTCATCTTCTCAACAATAATGATCTGCCAATTTTCTGGCATGCACAAGGTCCCCTCTCTAATTCTAAAATAACATGTCTATAATTAATCTCGATATAAAAACTGCAAAAGAGATATAGTGTTTTTGTTGGGGTGGGTGTGGGGGTGGGGGGTAGGGGTAGGAATCATTTCTTTTATAAATAAGTGGTTACGCGTAGGGTTCTAAAATTGATAATAAACAAATAATGTGTTTGGTAAAATAATGTTGATAAGCTTTTTTTTCTAAAATAATGACTGAATTAATGTCGTTAAATCTATTTTTAAAAAATTATTTGAAAGTATTTACACATAAAAAGAACAAATGAAGGAAATAAAATAAAGGGATAATTCAAAGTTATATTCTAGGAAGAACATTTTAGGGAGCACAAAAAAAATAGAAAAGGTAAAATTGTAAAGTGATTGGTCAAATTAAAAGTGTTTATAAGCTGTAAAACCATAAATTTAAAATGACCAACTTATGGTTGATTTCGGATTATAAGCACTTGAGAATTATAAGTGTTTGCCAACTGTATGATAAGCTTTAAAAATATGCTTATGAACTAGTCTGAACCACTTAGAAATTTAACTTAATACCTTCTTAATATAAAAGTACATTATTGGGTACTACCTATAACCAAGAATCTTTTTCTGTAATAATTGTGTGTAGTTAGTTACATGCACACACTTAATTATGTATAGGCAAAAAAATAAATACCAAATTTACAGTCTAGAGTCTAATACATATTGACACTGTGTAACTATATAAAGGCAGAGCTACTCATCATGTAATGATGAACCACACAATTGTTATTATAAACTTAAAGAAAAATGAGTCTTGAAGGTAAATTGGTTTCTGAGATAAACATCAAGTGTGATGGAGATGTGTTCCATGAAATAATTATGTACAAACCACACCATATGTGCAACATATGCCCTGATAAGATACAAAAAGTGGATATTCATGAAGGTGAATTGGGCACTATTGACTCTGTTAGGTTATGGAAATTCACCCATGGTAAATCCGTATTATATTTGGTTTCAATATTTATTGTTGGCTCCGCTTATATAGATTTTCGTTCAGACCTGTTGTTTGGGTTAAAGCCTAAGTAGATGGATATTGATAAATAAAAGCTCCTTCTATTTTTTGGATCAGTGCGAGCCAAACATGGTTGATTTCGGATTATAAGCACTTTTAGTATTTGTCAACTATATGATAAGCTTAAAAAAATATGCTTATGAACTAGTTTGAACCACTTAGAAACTTAACCTAATACCTTCTTAATATAAACGTAGCTTATTGGGTACTACATATAACCAAGAGTCTCTTTCTGTAATAATTGTGTGTAATTACACGCACACACCTAATTATGTATAGGCAAAGAAAATATGAAATTTATAGTCTAGAGTCTAGACATATTGACATTGCTTAACTATAAGATGGTAGAGATACCCACTTATAATTAATTAATTAATGAGTTTATATAGTCAAAGCATTAGATGACAGCTCACACAATAGGCAATCCTTCTTCTATGGATATTGCTTCAGCACAAAAAACAGTAGTGGTAGGGATATATTGTCACGACCCAGACCGTCGTGATTGACACCCACACTAACCCTCTGGTGCGAAAACCATTACTACAACCCAACTAAGCAACTTAACGAAAACTAGAATATTTAAAGATACGGAAGCAGGTTTAAATGACTACTGAAATATGGAGTTCCCATAAACTCCGAAAGTTTAACAAATCAAGTAACATAACTATTGCGGAAATTCAACCCCTAGAACCTGAAAGTCATTGTACCAAAACTCTGTAAACCAACAAATCTAAGGAAAAGGAGTGCAACCCCTAAACTAACATAAGCAAAGTCTAACTAAACAGTCTAAGTCCAAAAAGAGTGGACTAAACAAGGAAGGATCCATGACAGCCTGGAAGAACTGGCTCACCCTTGAATCCGGTCTTCGATCAATGATCCCCTAGTTGAGGTCTATCAGTAGCCGCCTGAAGATGCCCTGTACTCAACAAAGAATGAGCAAGTGCAGTATCAGAACACAACCATAGTGTACTGGTAGGATCACGCGGTCACTCCAGTAAGCGAAACATAGGCAAGCAATTACAACACAGTAAACACACATATACAGAATACATAGATCAATTATCATTTCAGGAGTAACATACATTTCCCAATATCAACGACAAGTAGACATGAATATAATAATCATAATGGTCCTCTCATGGAACCCACACCCAAACTGTTAGTGTGTCGGACGTGACACCCGATCAAATATATATGTGTCGGAACGTGACACCTGATCCAATCTATGTGTCAGAACGTGACACCCGATCCAATATATGTGTTGGAATGTGACACTCGATCCAGTCAGCACAACCACAACCACAATCACAATCACACCCATAATGAACAACGCTCATAGTCATGCAATCAAGTATTGGTTTCATGGCATGTAATTGTTCATAAATACTTATTTGCATTAGATTTGATTCGCATTCCCTTATTCACATACACACATGCATACAATAAAGTAATTAACTGGCATATATCATACAAACAGGAAATCAAACCATCACCTACGTCGAAACCAATCTTGAATCCTCCTAAGACACTTGAGCCTTTTCTTTCCAGATTCTTTCCGCTTGTTCTTGATCTAAAAATAGTTAAGTAATGCAAGGATCAATAAACAAGGCCTAATTTACCCGGATAATAATCAAACTATCAATCCTAGGCCAAACCCAAGATCCCAATACTCAATTAGGGCTTTTTCCACCATTAACTTCAGGACAAAACCTTTCCCCAATGATAGTTACTCAAGATTCTAAGTTTTAAGAATCGAATTACGGATTAGGGGAGTAATTATCTTACCTTTAGCGCTAGAAATCATGGAAAACTGTCAAGAAATGCTCTGGTTCGCCTCCTGGCTCTCAAGAACAAAGTTTTGCAGAAAATAACAATTTTGGGGTTTTTCTCCGACTTAACTCGCGACTGTCCCACCACAGCGGGACCCAACCCGCCACAACCGCCCCGCCCTAGCGGAACTAACCCCGCTCTGGCGGCTTGCATGGAGACAGAAAGTCGGAATTTGAGTTCCAAGCTCCCATTTCACAACACACCTTCAAACCTGGATGTTCAAAAACTACCCTTCCATGCCAAGATCACTTTCGGGAGTTCTACTCGCCCGAATTTGATTCTATAAAGCCGTACAAGCTCCTTAACGTCTTGGCTATCCACTCATGTGATCAAATTCATAATCACCCCCTCTCCCCGTTTATTACTAAATTTCCCTAAACCTCGCCTGACTTAGATTTCGTCCAAGTCTGGCCTATGCTAGAAATTTCCAAGTCAGTACTCAAAAATTTTCTGGCCTAAATTATTTCCCATTAGCTTTTCAATAACAACGGGAACATGTCGTTAAAATAGATACCAATTTACCCATCACTCGTCCCTGAGTGATAAACTAGGAGAACTGGATAAGGCAAAATAGAGTAGTATTTGAATCATCGAATAGCTGGGGATATTTGTCTCGCATATCCTTCTCGGTTTCCCAAGTAGCTTCCTCAACTGGACGATGCTTCCATTGAACTTCCACGGACCTTATCTCATTGGTCCTCGTGATACTTCTTTAATATGTACACATAGAACACCGGATGGACTCCAGATAGGCTACGCGGAAAAGCCAACCTATAAGCCACTGGCCCTACACAGTCAAGAATCCTAAATGGCCAGATGTATAGAGGACTAAGCTTGCCCTTTTTGCCGAATATCATCACCCCCTTTATGGCCTTTATGGGTGACACTTTTTAGAAGGACTTGCTCACCATCCTGAAATGTCATGTCCCTTACCTTACGGTCTGCATACTTTTTCTGTCGACTCTAGACTGCTAGAAGCTTAGCTTGGATGCTTCTCACCTTATCTTGAGCATCTTTCACCAAATCAACCTCCTAAAGGTTTCACATTTCTAGCCTCAAACCAACCAATTGAATACCTACACATCCTCTCATACAATGCCTCAAAGTCATCTTAATACTCGAGTGATAAATATGGTTGTATGTAAGCTTAACTAACAACAAAAGTGATTCCCAATAACCACCAAAGTTGATCGTACACTCGCCTGCAACATGTTATCAAGGGCATTGACACAATCATCAAGACGAATCATTTCTCACATAAGCATGATAAAATTCCAAATCCATACTCACTATAATTAGAAATGAACCTGAACCAACTAACACACACTCATAATACCTAAACAATCATAGTTCTTCACAACACTCCATCCAACAACATAAATTCCGATGAGATTAAGTTATAAAAATTTGATCTTTAGACATCTGTAACCAACTTTAGCATTTACAATCAAATAAAAATATTCTTGCTCTCGCCTCTCTCTAAAGGTTGTACTGTATCCCACATTTTTTTATGACTCTAACTCTTTTAAATTCTATTTGAGTGGTGCCCCACCATCTCTTAAAACTTTCTATATAACCACGTTACTCACCAAATAGTAGAAAACTACAACCTTAGATACTCGCAAGTCGTAATTACTATACAAAATTCGCTTAACCAACAATCCTATTATATAGTTGCATCCCATCACAATCCACACAAACTCTTATTACCATTATGCTTAGTTAGCCTTGGCTATCACTACGAAGTCATGAACCTTTTCATCGACATGACACCTCAAACTCAGGTATACTTATCAAATTCAAAGGACTAGACCAATTTTATACGCACTTTCTTGATAAAATCTTCAATTTCCTTCACCCAAGTATACTATGAGACTTTCTTTATCCATAAGCTTGTCATTCCGGTATCAATCCACTCCTTTATGGCTTAAGAAAAAATCATCAGTCCTCATACTACCATCCTTCTTCTTAACAAACAAGACAGGAGCACCCTAGAGGGAAGCACTAGGACAGATGAAACCTTTATCAAGAAGCTCCTAGATTTGAGCTTTAAGCTCTCTCAATTCTGTCGGAGCCATGCGATAAGGAGGAATGAAGATGGGGCGAGTGCCAGGTTCCAAGTCAATGCAGAAATATATATCTTTATCGGGAGGCATACCAGGCAAATTGGTAGGAAACACTTCCTTGAATTCAAACACTACAGGAATAGACTCAATAGAGGCAGGCTCAACATCAACCTCCCAAATATGAACCAAACACCCCTGCCCCACCAGTTTCCTAGCCCACACGAAAGATATGCCCTTAGCTGGCTTAGGCTTGTATACCCCTTCCCACTCTAACTTTTTCCTACCCGAAATCTCTAGAGTCACAGACTTAGCATTACAATTAAGCACAACATAATAGGGGGACAACTAAGTCATGCCTAAGCTTATATCGAAAGTCAGTCATATCCAAAATAACCAAATTAGCCCAAGTCTGAAAACCCATAAACAGAGCGGGACAATCACGATATACTTGAGTGATTATGACGGACACTCTAACTGGGGTAGAAACATGGATGGCACATCACAAACCACATCAAATCCCAAGGCAAACTGAACTGACACATATGAATAAGTAGAACCCAGATCAAGCAAAACAATAGCCATTCGGTCACATATAAGAATATCACATGTGATCACTACATCAGACACCTCAGCCTCGATCTTTCTCGGAAAGGCATAAAATTGAGCTCTGTCATATTGACAGGAACCTTCTTGCCTGCGGCACTGCTCCCCTACCTGCATTACCATTTCCCTAGCCTTGCTGATTTTTCTCCTCATATACCTAGGTTCTCCACAATTGTAACACACTTAATAACTTAACCAAGTAAGCATTGCTACTATTGTAGTAATCATATCATGACCCTCTTTGATAGACACTCAATCTAGGAAATCGTAGTAGAGATTCGAACCTCAATTGTCGCAACATAATTTCATCATTTACTAAGCAACCCATATATGTTATGACAACAATACTAAATGCATTTTCCAAAGTAGTGGTGTTAATTATCTAGCCTTCCCTTACAAAACTCCTTGAATGTTGTCACCTTGGCAAAGTCTTCTGACTTCACCCCCTTTTACCTCCGTCACAAAATCAACCACTTCCTGAAAAGATCTTGCTAAAGTAGCCACCTGTAAGCTCGAATCTGCAAATCTGACCTTAATCCCTTCATAAAATGACGAAGTTCCTCTTCTAGACTGAAGCAAAGTGGAGTACCATATTTGAATAAAACATAAACTTTTGCCTTAAAGGCTGCAACAAATATATTATGTTGCTCTATATTCAGGAACTCATTTCTTCTCATATCCCTCAAAGTTCAGGGTATATACTTCTCCATACAGAAAGCTATAAAATGTTTCCTAAGTAATGAGTAGTGCATTTACTAGTCGACACTCAACATGAGACCACTACCACATTTTGGTGTCTCCCTTGAACTGGTATATCATAAACTCAACGCCAAATCGCTCTACCGTATCCATTTTATGAAGCAAACCATGACAATCAACAAGAAAATCATAAGAATCTTCAGATTCAGTACCCATGAAGAATGAAGGTTTCAACCTTAAGAACATAATAAAAACCTCATGTTTGTCACTAGTCATTACCTGCCATATTGAATCGGGGAAACATGCTTATTTGGAAGGACGCATCCTCTCTTGCTAGTGTTGGTGTTACCACTTCTGTTGCTCTGATTCTGACCATAGAGTGAAGGAGGAAAGATACCAATTTGTATCACCCAAATAGCAATTGGATTCAAGTAATAGCACGAAGAAAGAAAGGAATGAGTTTTCCTAAAGTCCTATAACCTCTCTAACAAAAGTACAAACGTCTCCATACCGTTCTGCAAGACTCTACTAGACTCGTTTTTTGTACAATGAGATCAACGAACCTAAGGCTCTGATACCAACTTTGTCATGACCCAGACGGCCAGACCGTCGCGATTGGCACCCACACTAACCCTTCGTTAGGAGAACAATTACTACAACCCAACTAAGAAACTTAACGAAAACTAGAACATTTAAAGATACGGGAGCACGTTTAAATGAATACTGAAAAATGAAGTTCCCATAAACTTCGAAAGTTTAACAAATCAACTAACATAACTATTGCGGAAATTCAACCCCTAGAACCTATAAGTCACTGTACCAAAACTCTGTAAACCAACAAATCTAAGTAAAAGGAGTGCAACCCCTAAACTAACATAAGCAAAGTCTAACTAAATAGTCTAAGTCCGAAAAGAGTGGACTAAATAAGGAAGGATCCATTGCAGCATGGAAGAACTGGCTCACCCTTGAATTCGGTCTTCTATCAATGATCCCCTAGCTGAGGTCTATCAGTAGCCGCCTGAAGATGCCCTGTACTTAACAAAGAACGAGCAAGTGCAGTATCAGTACACAATCACAGTGTACTGGTAGGATCCGCAGCCACCCCAGTAAGCAAAACATAGACAAGCAACTACAACACAGTAAACAAACATATACAGAATACATAGATCAATTATCATTTCAGAAGTAACATACAGTTCCCATATCAACAATAAGAAGACATGAATGTAATCATCACAGTGGTCCTCTCATGGAACCCACACCCAAACTGTTAATGTTTCGGAACGTGACACCTGATCCAATATATGTGTCGGAACGTGACACCCGATCCAATATATGTGTCGGAACGTGACACCTGATCCAATATATGTATCGAAACGTGACACCTGATCCAATCTATGTGTCAGAACGTGACACCCGATTTAATATATGTGTCGGAACGTGACACCCGATCCAGTCAGCACAACCACAATCACAGTCACACCCATAATGAACAACACGCATAGTCATACAATCAAGTATTTGTTTCATGGCATGTAATTGTTCATATATACTCATTTGCATTAGATTTGATTCGCATTCCCTTATTCACATACACGCATGCATACAATGAAGCAATTAACCGACATATATCTCACAAACAGGAAATCAAACCATCACTTACCTCAAAATCAAGCTTAAATCCTCCTAAGACACTTGAGTCTTCCTTTTTCGGATTCTTTCCGCTTGTTCTTGGTCAAAAAACAGTTAAGTAATGCAAGGATCAATAAACAAGGCCTAATTTACCCAGATAATAATCAAATTATCAATCTTAGGCCAACCCCAAGATCCCTGTCACGCCCCGAGCTACCCCCGAGATGCGGACACGGGACCTAGGACCACAAGTGATCCCAAGCTAACCATGCTGGCATGATCATGAGCATACTAAAGATAATAAACTGATGCGGAAGCTAAATTATAAATAAATCTGAAAAGATGGGGAATGCCCATGTACTATAACTGAATATATGAAATCTGAGAGTTTAATACATAAGAAATATCAAACTCAAAACACTAAGCTGAATCTAACTATGTCTGAAATAAGCCTCTAAACTGACTAGAAATGTTGGGACATGCCCCACCTAGATCTAGCAAAACTGAAA
>JAJOOF010023885.1:0-14831 GCA_029582545.1 Solanum lignicaule | reverse complement strand
CTTTTTGTTTCTCTCTTTCTGAACAGACAAACTTTTTGTTGTTCTCTTTTCCTATATGATATCACCCCCCCCCCCCCCACAAATTTTGTGGTAAACCTGAACTTATAAGTAGGACATTCAACATTTCCTTCAAAGTTCAGTTTTTTTTCTGTCAACAATTTCATTAGATTGAGGTAAGTATGTGAAGTAATTTGATGGATGATTCAATTTTCAAAACATATTTATGCACAAGAAGATTCATGTTCTCCACATCTACCACTTCTAATCATGAAATCTTGTTATCCAACTGATTTTCAACTTCAATTTTATATTGCATATATGTTTCTATTGTGTCATCCTTATTATTCAGCAAATAGACATAACAATATCTAGTGCAATTGTCAATAAAATTTATGAAACAATTTTCCACCACGAGATGGTGTTGACTTCATATCACAAATGTCAGTGTAAATCAATTAGAAGGGATTAAAATTTATTTCAACAACACATACTTGACATTTTGATTTATTGCACTAGAAGTTAGGCAAAACTTCTAAGTTGATAAGTTTTTGCAAGGTTTTGTAATTGACATGTCCTAAGCAGTTATGTCACAAACAATTTGATTCAAGTAAGTAAGAACAACATAAATAATGAGTTTGAAAAGACCTTATGTGAGGTAACTTTTTCCTACAAATATTTTGTTCTTTACTTTTTATAACTTTGTCAAATACAGACATTGTTTTAGATTCAACACCTTGTCAGATGTCCTTTTCTGAAGGACCTTTCCATAACATTCAATTTGTTATAGAATTACTCATGACCATAGTCTCATCGGTCCAATAAGGGCAATATGACCCAAATGTTTGTTTTACAACACAAACATAATAGATCACTTTTCACCAATGTTCATGTCTTTACAAATAAATTTATTTTAATAGACATATCTTTTGAGTAAATGGTCAAATGCCACCTCAACCTATTACTGGATTCTCAACTACACACTTAAACTTTACGGGGGTCTTATCACCCCCTGAACTGTTTTAAAATAGAATAAATAAACCATTAATGTTGAGTTGGCTGAGAAAGTGTATTTCACTCTCTTTGAGAGAGTGAAAAGAGAATAAATAGGGCTGCTTTTATGTTTATTTCATATTTTTATTTTATTTTCTTTCTCTTTCTAATTAAATTAAAATAATCTCCCCCACGCCCACCCCAACCCAACCGCCCCACACTTCTTCTTCTTCACACTCACCCTACACCTCTTCTTCTTTTTCACACTTTTGCTTTATTTTTATTTTTCATCACAAATCTCTACAAATTTCTTCAGGAATTCTACATATTAACCGTCTCTTACATAATCAAAGAACCTTTAAACAAATTTAGTTATTACTCCCAAATTAAAGTAATAAAATAAAGAACTCAAAATTCAATTTTTTTACCGGAACCCATTTCAAACAAACATAGAATTTTCAATTTCCAACACCTTCACAAGCTCTTCTCTCAAACGTTAATTCTAATTTCACATTCTTGAATTTAACCACAAATTGGGATATTTTAGAAATGGGGCATAAAAATTCAATTGGATCATAATTTTTTTCAATTGGATTAATTTCAATGTTTTAATTTGGTTTGCTAATTTCACCAACATTAAGAAAAGAAAGAAATTGAATTCAAAATTTATGGCATGCCCATATACTACTTTGGGTATATCCCTTCATAAGCCCCCAACATGAGTAAAATGTGTAGCAATGGACTTTGAGAGAAATTGTGGGGAATAAGATAAAGATATTGGTCAGAGAAACTTTTACTCGTCGGAAAAAAATTACCGTCTTTTCTCTTGCCGGAATGTCAATGGATGAGAAGTGAGTTTGATAATGGTGATGTTCCTAATGATAATGGAGGGTTTCTAATGGGGCATATAATAATTTTAAAAAAAGTAGGAAAAATAATTCATTTATTATATTTATTAGGTGCCATTGACATGGCGCTGACATGGCATGTGCGTGTGTTACACCACAATACACATGAGTGACTGTCATTTTAGGGTGAAATTTATTTCCTTATAAAATAGTTCGGGGGGGTAATAGGACCCCCGTAAAGTATGAGTGTGTAGTTGGAAATTCAACCATAGGTTGGAGGGGTTTTTGACTATTTTCTCCATATCTTTTCATGAAAAATCACAATATTTTAAGTGACACTTTTTCATCAAAGAATACAATTCTTTTGAATGAGTAATATAATTTTGTGGTTTTATACTAGTCATATCATATACTAGTAAAGAGAGACTCAACGACCACAATATCAAATATACTCCAAGAATTTTATGGGTCTAACATAATAAAAGAATGTCATTAAATTTCATATCTTGTACTTTTAAATTTAAATTAGATAGAAAGTCTAATTTTGTCTTTTATCACAAGTAAAGAACCTCCCACATTTTAAATATGTTCTCAAAAATATTTTTCAAGTATTTGAAATTATTTTCCACATATTTTTTTCATGCTTTAAAATTGTATACCATCAAAATACACATTGACAACATGAAGCCTTCTTTTGGAGATTTAATCCATAGAAACACTCATTGCAGACACAAAAATCACTAATTTTATGTTACTAGTGTTTTTTTTTTCTCTTTCTATCACAACTAGATAGACCACTTAGTATTTAGAATACTAACAATAAAGATCCAATCTTTATACAACTTATTTCTAGTTTAACGATGAAGGTTTTATATTCTTCTAATTGTTAACCGAATGAACCTTGAATTCTGATGAAGTTTTTATATTCTTTGAATCAGTTTCACATTCAGACAGAGTAGTAAACCAAAAAAAGTTTTAATCTCCAGAAACCTCAAATACAATACTGTTTCTAGCTAACGATGAAAAATTTATCTTTTTCAAATCATTTAGCCTTAATATTCCTGATAAAGATTTTGTACTCTTCAAGTCAGAATATTCATTCAAACAGAGTATTTAATAGATTGGTGAAGTTTCTATATTCTTCAAATCAATGCACAATATGATTTGTTCGTGAAGTTCATATATTCTTCAAACCAAAGGAGTAAAAAAATCAGAAGATTTTAGTCTCCAAAAGTCAAACACAATCAAATTTTACATGGAGTAGAAAACTACAAAAGTTTTTTTTCCTCCTCTAAACAGAATACATATTAATAATAAAGACATATTCTGAGATCATCACATAATGATCATCTATCCTAACATTTATGAAATAAATCTCATAACTTATAAAGGATTGAAAAACAAAATAATAATCAAGGAAAATAAAGATAGAACCTGATTTTTTATCTCATTGAATCATATTCTATATGTCAGCAATGATTCCATGCAAGTCACTTCTCTTGCTATTTTTTTTTCTTTTCTCAGTTTCCATCATACTCCTATTTTCCTCAAGAAGACATTTAATTTCAACAAGAAACTAAACTCATGTTCAAATATTATTAGGAGAAACATATGTTCATTTACTTCTTCTCATAATTATATAAAACCAATAATGTATGAAAAATAATCAAAGTGCTCATCTTAGCCTTTATGCACAAAATAACTTTTATCATTGAAAAGAAAACTGAAGGGATGCAATGCTTGAATACACTTGGGAAGAAAATAAAAATAATCTTACCCATCCAAGAAAAACATACTACAGAAAATAGACTCGAACATATTAAAGTAGTACTAATTAATCTCAAATCTTTTTTATCATATGATAAAATAATTCTCTTTTTCTTCTTCTTTTTTCCCCAATAAAAAGAACACAAAAAATAGAAGTAATTTTCTTACCACAGAAAATACCACTAAGGATAAATTTCTTAAGCTTGTTGTCTACTGTATTCAGATTAGCAAACCAGAAATAATAAAAGATGAAAAGAAAAAAATAAAGAACTATTCGAGTCCACAGAACCCACTGTGTGTCCTTAAGAAATTTAATCCCCTCAAGTACCCGAGGTTGCAGATTAATTCCTCCCAAGATAAAACGGATTAACCATTAAAGAAGTAGCGGTACCTCAAACTTCAATAATTTCAATGAACTCAAAATGACAATAACGAATCACACACACAGACACGATCGATCGATTTTGTTTTGTAAGAAATGTACTCAAAAAGAAGGGAAAAATTCGATGCAGAAAAATGAGAGAAATCCTCTCTATTTATAGCCAACAAAGGGTAAATGTCGCAACTCTTTGGAAAGAAGACAACCTTCCAGAAAGGTCACAACACTTTGGAAAAGGCACAACCTTTCGGCAAATTCACTACCCTTCAGGAGAGTCACAACCCTTCATTTCATGTTCACACCTTTAAAACCCAACAATTTTAAGTTATCACAATTACAATTATCTGAGAATTGTGAAAAATGAGAAATAGCCAAAGACATAAAGAAAATGTGAGTTTCAGTAGAGTTATTCATGAAATCAACAACACATTGTACGACTTGGCCAAAGTTACATATCCATTGATGCAAAATATTTACTTATGGCCGGACATGTGAAGTACTTTGAAGATTGTAGTCCTAATTGATGACTAGTGACTAAGCTGATGTACAGGGAGAAATATCCGATGAATTGATTCAAATATAATATTGATGGAACTTCTAAAAGTAATTAGGAAAATCTAATTTTTGCAAAAGGTATAAGACTGGAGGACACCACCAATGTGCTAACTAAAGCAAAAACTATTCTTAAAGGAATAACACATTGTGTACAGAAAAAATTATTTCCTTTGATTGTGGAAACAAACTCATTATTAATGAAAAAGGTGATTGAGAAGGAATGAGAGCCTCCTTAGACTACTGTGGCATATGCAGAGCAAATTTTGATATGAAAAGACACTCATAATGTAATCATAAACATGACATGTTTAGATAAAAGACTATATATTGATCAATATTTTTTTTTACTAACATGATTTTTTATTTTGAAGGTTAACTCCTTCTATGAATTGCATGTAGGAAGGGGAATCATAAACCTTGACAAATCAAAGACCCCCAATCTTAGAATCAGAACAATTCAAAAAAGATAGTCAAGTCGAAGGACAATATCTGGATGAGTACATTAACTTCTATATATCAATAGAGTTCCTTTGTATGGTATTAGTTTTGCTCATCCTATTGAAACTCTTTTTATATATGAAAGTTTGCAATTAGTTAAAGACTACAAACCATATCTTATTGTCACCTATTGATGAAAGAGTAGAAGTAAATGTTTAGAAATGTTAATCTTTGAATAATCCTCGAGATAGATTCGAATTGGTGTCAAAATCATAGTACTCGGTGAGGGTCTAGGAATGCTTCTACACGATAGTAGCCTAAAGGAGAAAGAGGACTAACACATTAACAATATTATCTTTTATAAATTACCAAGACAATCGACCGTGTGATAGTGGTCAATCAAGAAGTCATTAAGCTATGATATACAAAACAAGCAAATACATACAAATTTCACAACAATCAAGTTGAAGACTAGATTCAATGATTTACGAGCTATAAAAGAGTACTTAACCTTTGAGCTCATTGTTCGCAATTCAGATCAACAAATCAAACCATCTTGTCCTTGAGCTCTTCATATAGATTGTATTCCTTTCTAGCTGAGAATGAAGACATGGGTCCATTGCTTTTTTAACCCGATCGAGGAGCTTCAGTGAGCTTTCATGTCCGCTTTTTCTTTTTTGACAACACATTAATTTCAATTTTCCACCTGACATATTCAAGACCACAAGATAAAAAAATGTAATTTAATACATTTGATATAATTTTAATTTAAGACTACAAAATTAAAAAAAGGTGTTATTTATTTTTTTACGAAAGGAGTTTTTATGTTTTTCTTTTGTATTGTGGATGTTGTTTTATTAATTAAAGGAGCCAGCAGCCCACCCTAAATTTAAGGGAGAAAAAAGAGAGAAGGCCCAAAATAGTCCCTCATTTTTAGGTTAAGACCCAAAGTCATTCTTGAGTTTTCACATAGAGCATTAATAGTCCCTCATGTTTGCAATATTGGTGCACTTTTGGTCCTCCGCTAAACTTTTGCCTATTTTTTAATATTAATTTTGTTCATAATTTTATGTAAGGAATGTCTCATCGTCTTTTTATATATTTAGTAGAAATAATAACTCTATCTGAGAGAAGGTGAGAAGAAGAACATCTTGTTTTGTTCGATATAAATATTACTGCAGCTAAACTAAGAACATTTTAACATATGACATTGCAAGAAAAAAAAAGTTTGTACTATTATACGTGAAATCGTCGTGATGAACCTCTCGACTTTACCTGCAATACGATTTCTACTAAACAAAATAAGGTATTTATTTTCTCACAATCTCTCAAATGGAGTTATTATTTCTACTAAATATATAAAATGACGATTAAACATTCCATACATAAATTATGAATAAAATCAATATTAAAAAATAGGCAAAATTTTGAAGGAAGACCAAAAGTGCACCAATATTGCAAACATGAGGGACTATTAATGCTCCATGTGAAAACTGAAGGATGACTTTGAATCTTAACCCAAAGATGATGGACTATTTTGGGCCTTTTCTCGGGAAAAAAAAAGTGGATAGATTTTTAACTAATAAGACAATAAATTAATTTCGTTTAACTATGTCATTAAATCAAAGTAATTATATTTCTCATCCAAAGCCGATATAATTTTTTCTTATTAAAATCCTAATAGCCAATTTTCCACTCCAAAGATTGGCCAGTCATTGACGAAGACTACCAAATCAAACCATTGAAGAACGAAACGCAGAAGTGTATTAAGAGAGAGAGATTGGGGCAAAGTTGAAGATTAACCTCTACAGCTGAGAGGAGAAGCTCAAGTAAGAAAAGGACTCTTCTTGTTTCATTTTCAGTTTTCCCCAAAAAAAATTCGGTAATAATCTTTTGGTCTCTGCGTTTTGCACAATTTTCCTTTCGATTCGGAAACTCAGCTTTTCAATTTTCCAATAGCATTCGTCAATGGTAAATTGCAATCCTTGCCCGTATTGTTGTTGTAATTTGTTGACTGATACATACAATCGGATACCCTTGCCTATAAACATGTTGTTCGAGATTTTCTGCATATTTATTTGAAATTGTGATATGGGTATTGAACAAGATTGTATTTTGTGATCTGGGTATTGAACATAATTTCATTTCATTGGTGTTTCCATTACATGATGTATAAAATTTCCCGTTTTCTTGCGACTTTTCGGATGTATGTAGGTGGGTATCCATTTTACTGCTGAGATATAATTTAATTTTTACTCTGATGTGCGTGTTTGTAAAGATCTATGTGCTGTTGTTACTTGTATAACGTCAGATCTCAAGATGCCTTGCTTGAAAATGCTTAAACTTTGATTTCTCTCTTTTTTGTTTGTTGAAAGTGGAAATCTATTTGTAGTTATTCTATGCTAAGTTAATCGCCACTCAGAAATTGTGTTCTAGTTTTTTTTTCTGTTTTGCTATAGATTAAAGTTAAAGTTTATGGTCTTTTGTTTTCACATATTTGTTCAATACATTAAGATCTTATTCTTCTCTAAGCTAAAACAGTCATCTTTGATAAAAGAGAGTTGGTCAAGTGGGATCCCTTCCTCCTTCAACCAAAAGATTGGGAGTTTGAATGACCAAGGTGGGAAGTTGAAAAAAGCCACTGTTGGCCCCTGGGGAGTAGGAATTTGGGGGTTTGGTGTGGGGGTTTATCAATTTTTTTTTAAAATAATATAGAACAGACTGTTTCTCATCCTCTTTAACATTAATGACCATATGTATTAAGACTTGTGTATTTTGCTGCAGTTGGAAATTCAAGTTTCTTGTTTCTTAATATGTAAAACAATGAACTTAACTATCATCTTCATGCCTTTAAAAATCAGGTGGAGTTTCCTAATTTATAGTCTCAGTTACCTTCGATGGATCCAACAGCAGATGAGCAGTTGGACTATGGTGATGAGGAATATGGAGGAAGCCACAAGATGCAGTACCATGGAAGTGGGACAATTCCTGCTCTAGCAGAGGATGAAATGATGGGTGAAGATGATGAATATGATGATCTTTACAATGATGTTAACATTGGGGAAGGTTTCCTACAGCTGCAGCGGTCAGAGGTTCCAGTTCCTTCTGTTGATGCGGGAAATGGGAATTTTCAAGCCCAGAAAGATAGTTTTCCTGCCCCAAGGGCTGGTGGTTTAGGATCAGAGGAGGCGAAAATCCCTGGTATTGCAACAGAAGGGGAGTATGCTGGCACTGAAGTCCAATTTCCCCAGCAAAAGGGTGGGCCTGTAGTTGAAAGGGAAACTGAACGACCTGCTGATGCTGCACAAAAAGCAAGGCCTTCAGCAATTACAATGACTCTCAATTCTCAAGCGGGGAACTCTGGTTACCAAGGATCCATGCCAATGCCCCAGAAAATTGGTGCTGATCCTATGGCTATGCCTGAAAAAAATGCCAGTGAAGCTACACCATTGATGAATTCTGTTGTGGCTGGACCAAGAGTTGTTCCGCACATGCCAACTAATCAATTGAACTCAAGTGGGAATGTTAACATGAATAATCCAGTTATTAGTGAGACTCCTTTTAGGCCATCTCTGGAGAATGGCAACACCATGCTCTTTGTTGGAGAATTGCACTGGTGGACTACTGATTCTGAGCTTGAGAGTGTGCTAACTCAATATGGGAATGTAAAGGAGATCAAATTCTTTGATGAGAGAGCTAGTGGCAAGTCTAAAGGCTATTGTCAAGTTGAGTTTTTTGACCCAGCTTCTGCAGCTGCTTGCAAAGAAGGAATGAATGGTTATAATTTCAATGGGCGAGCCTGTGTTGTCGCATTTGCAACTCCACAAACTATAAAACAGATGGGTTCCTCATATGCGAACAAAACTCAAAACCATGTGCAGTCTCAACCACAGGGGCGGAGACCCATGAATGAGGGAGTTGGTAGGGGTGGGCCAAATTACACCCCTGGAGATGCTGGGAGGAATTTCGGAAGAGGTAGTTGGGGGCGTGGAGGGCCGGGTATGCCTAACAGAGGACCTGGGGGTGGACCAGTGAGGGGAAGAGGAGCCATGGGATCGAAGAATATGATGGTGAATCCTGGAGCTGGCAATGGTGCTGGTGGAGCTTTTGGGCAAGGACTTGCAGGTCCAGCATTTGGTGGTCCTCCTGCAGGTCTAATGCATCCCCAGGGCATGATGGGTCCTGGTTTTGATCCCAGTTTTATGGGTCGAGGAGCTGGTTATGGAGGATTTTCAGGTCCTGCATTTCCCGGGATGATGCCTCCATTTTCAGCTGTTAATCCTATGGGTCTTCCTGGAGTGGCTCCTCATGTCAACCCTGCATTCTTTGGTCGAGGAATGGCTGCAAATGGAATGGGAATGATGAGTGCTGCTGGGATGGATGGGCCTCATCCAGGAATGTGGACTGACACAAGCGGGGGAGGATGGGGAGGAGAAGAACATGGCAGGAGAACTAGAGAGTCCAGTTATGGGGGTGAAGATAATGCATCAGAGTATGGCTATGGAGAGGTTAGCCATGATAAAGGAGCCAGGTCAAGTGCTGTGTCCAGGGAAAAGGAACGGGGTTCTGAGCGTGACTGGTCAGGCAACTCTGACAGGCGGCATCGTGATGAAAGAGAACATGACAGAGATAGGCATGATAAGGAGCACAGACACAGGGAAGAAAGGGATGGTTACCGGGACTATCGTCAAAAGGAGCGTGAATCAGAGTATGAGGAAGACTATGACCGTGGACAGTCTTCTTCAAGATCCCGTAGCAAATCCCGAGCAGCTCAGGAGGAGGATCATAGGTCTAGATCAAGAGACACAAATTATGGGAAACGTAGACGCGCACCTTCTGAATGATCTCATCTATGCTGCCGTGCATCTATTTTCCAAGTCTTTTATAGGACTACAGGCGCAATTATTAACCTTTGGTGATGTCCTTCCTTCAGCTACTTGTATGCAGTGGTGTTCTTCCTGTTTTGTGTTGGTGCTGATATTCTGTGGTTTCAGGACTTAAAGAAGTAAGTCAAGTATTACTACGGTTCCAGGAAGTAGAAATAGATCCTTCTATTCTACTCCCTATAAACGTCATTTGATGCAGAACTTCTATTTGTGCTAAGATTATGAGTAACTTTATTGAAAAACTCAATGGGTTTGCTTAACGAGTTGAGCTTTCTAATTCTGTTAATTTGTAGGTTTTATGACTATTATCGTAAATTAGCTCTTGGAGCTGCTAGAACTTGTTGTGTATTATCTTAGAGTTGGGCGCCCTTTTGTGTATGATTGTTTGCTGACCAAGTTCTTTCAATTGGTTATATTAGTTTAATCTGAAAGCTGAGAAATAGGCTTAATGTATCTTGATGCTTGGCTTTTTCAATTCGCTGCTCATGTGATATTAAAATGTGTATTTTTTTTCTTCTTTTGTTTGACTGTTTGGGTGCTCACGTATTGGCCGCGGGAGGGGGGTTGTCTTATCTTGGCTATTCCTTTCTAGGCTGCAGACCTTGTTATCTAGGTATGCTTGGAGGTACTGTTGCCTTTTTTTATTCAAACTTGGTCCTTATTTGATTATGTCTCCAGGGAAGAAACTGAATTTTCACGATAGTATTTTAGAAAGCCATGAAATTAATGATTTCAAGTGGTGTTCCTATAAATTGGCTGTGCCATGGCTGTTGGGTGGTAAAGTGATGCTTATATGCACGGATCATCCACTATGGGTGTATACTAACACATCTTATTTGCGAAGCTGAGGATTTTTTTTGTTGTGAATTAGTTAAGGAGTCATAATTCTTGTGGCGGTAATTTGTATGTGGTCTTGGAGAAATTTTTGAGCAACTTTAAGTTTATGTGACACTGCATGGCTCATAGGGTAGCTGCTGCTTTCATAATGCCTCTAGGTGATCAACAAATATATTGTGAGCTTCGCTCACTTAAATTTCTGCTGCACTGTTGTACTCTGATTATTTATGGCAGAGTCATGGGTTAGCTGACAATTTGTTACATTTTGGTATTTTCCTTTTTCTCTTTTTTTTTTGGTGTGTGAATAAACGAAAGATCCTCCGTGAATTAGGTTTTTGTGGTTTCTTTCTCTTTGTTGAAGTAAAGATTGTTTTAAAAGCCGTATCGTTTAGAGGGCTTTTGACATTTGTTTTATGGACCAAGCAAACTTCTCATGTCACACCACCACCAACTCCTCCTCCCGATCCTCCAGAAGAGGATAGGGGTACTTACTTATAGATCCTTCATGTTTTCAATGCTGGCCTTCATATGAGTTCAGGCAAAGAATTTAAAGTTGCATTTCTCTGCTCCTGATAGATATAGCTGAAAAATTCAGCCCATCTGCATGGTTGTACAACTAAAAGATTTTGTATATATGGTTTGATTATTTGTGCTACATTGATATTGTTTCATCTCATTCTTGAATGGCATTAGTACAGGCAGAAATGCAGAGACAGACATTGGATGGCAGTTCTATTTTTGAACTATGTTAAATCTAGTAGATTATTTTCTTGATGTGCATTTGTTTGTACAATTCCAATTGTGCGTTGCTCTGATTTGAAGTGTTGTTCGGGAGGGTTTGACCATTTAACCTTCTTCCTGAGACAGTTAAAGATCAGTTTGCATTATTCCTTCTTTCTTTTTGGTTTCTATGTCAATTTTAATGCATCTCTTAACTGTTATTGGCATCTATAACTGACGCAATCATTTGAATTTGGGTTCTATCATTTTTCATGAGTATTAACATGAGAATTTTCTCTAATTATCGTATTCAGGGAGCCGCGAGGCAACTCTCTGTTTTTCGTGACTAAATCAGCATATTTTGGTTATCTGGAGGAAGATGAGTTAAATTGGACAATTGTTTGAAAATGCTAGTCTCTGCCTAGTGCCCTAGTGCGCCTGAGATGTTTGTCTGTAATTTTGTTTTCTTTAGCATATAACATCGTGGGCATCCAATTTAGATAGGGATGCATCAGCAGGCCCACCAGTCTTTTAAAGCTCTACTGTGAGCTATGTATTGTAGATATGTAGTAGGTTCCATCATGTGTAATGTTTCATACACGTATTTTTTGCTCTTTTTTGAGCTTTGTAAAGATCTTGTACCAAGTCTGCTGAGCACTTTGTCCTGTAGATTTCAGTATGGTGGGTTTGTACATAGTAATGCTAGTCTAGGTTAGTTGTGGTCGGTTAGAAACTTTTGTATGGTGCTGTAATCCAAAATATAGGTGATTGCTGTAACATCTGGAGGAGTTGGCTTATTATTCATCGCAGATACAGATTGCATCTGTGGGAACCTCCTTGTAGGCCTGTAAAAACTTTTTTGTTGTTAGATCATACACCAAGTGTAAATTTCTGTTGTAATATCTGATAATTTGATCGGCTCTGCTTTCTTGTAACTCATTATGTAAACTTGTGCCGCATTGGCTGTATATAATGTTAACATAATTTGATTTAGGAGTAACAAGATGTGGGTTCGGATGTATCAAAGGGCCCAGGGACAGGTACCAGGTTCTTGCTGCCTTTAACCCATTGTATCTTAATTTTCTCTTCCATTTTTGGTTTTAGCTTCAGTTCAGTACATGTTAGCCACTGAGACATCTGTTAATTACTAATTAGCCTGGAATTTGATGTTTCACCAATTAGTTCAAGTCTCTAGAATTGATCAGAGAAACATTGAATGCATAAGATATCTCTCTTGCATTCATCTTTTTCTGGTATCTTTGCGATAAAATTCTCCTTCGATATAAGTTGCATCAGTTGCTCTATTCTTGACGTATTTGCAGTTCTTTCGGTTTGGTTACCATGTAATGTACGTCTCTTGGTGTCTTTTCTTTAGGTTTTTTGTATTTCCTAATAGTGTTTGTTCTCTTCACCATTTGAACTGTGATATTTGGAGCTACTGTATTAGTCTTCTCTCTCTGTTTTGGTTCATTTCCGTAGCAGCCTGTGTTCCTGACCTGAACTATTAGAAAATGAAAGAAGAATTTGTGTGCACGATTGACAATTACCTGCTCATATCCATTCTCCTTCATTACCCCCCAACTTATTAACTGTAGGGGGGTCTGCAGTTAACTCAGAAGGCAATTGATTGGCTTAAAAGGAAACGAGTTGAGATATATACATGTTTCCAATCACTAATTAGTGATTAGAAGTTGTGTTTTAATATTGCTTGATATTAACATCTGGTCTTGAGAGAGTTAACGTTTAGTACTGATATGTGTTGTATTATTTGACTTCAAGTTTGGTATGTTCTTTCGTGCAATTTGTTGATAATTTTTTGGTTTTGTGTTCTTTTGATTTAATTAACTTACGCACAATAGTGTGATTTGTACCATTGAAATGAAAAGCTATTTGTTTGTTTGTATGTATGGTATGTTTGTCTTTCAATTGTTTTCATTCTCAATAATAGCCAAGTTAGAAAGACATCCATCTCACTTTTTTCTGATACTCCCTTTGTCACAATTTATATGACTTACTTTCCTTTTTAGTTGGTCCCAAAAAACAATGACACATTTCTAGATTAAGTAACAATTTAACTATAAAATGTCTATTTTACTCTTAATGAAATGATTTACAACCACACAAATTTCTATCATTCATTTTGGACCACAAGTTTTAAAAGTCTTCCTTTTTTTCTTAAACTCTGTGCCGAGTTAAACTACCTCACATAAAATGAGACGGAGGGAGTAGTTATCAAATAATTAATGAGCATTCGAACCAAATACTAGTATGAATAAATAGTTTTGGTGCCCCCCTTAGAGGCACGATGCAATATTACCTAGTACATGTACACAATTCAATGGGATTTTTTAACATATCAACAAGTCTTGCATAACCCTAAGCGGAGCTATGTGCCGATTTACATCTGATATATGTATTAAATTATTCACTAAATATTTAGAAATAGTCGAATGTAAACTTAATTATTATTGTCTATTAACTTGAGACTGTTGTAGGAACCTTTATATTTCAAAATATTAGATTCACCTATGCTCCTTTATTATTGTTTATCTCCTTCTATCAAATAGTTTAGATTCCAAAATGATAGTTTGCCATCTTAAGGTGTTTCTAAACATTCAAGATTTAAAGTTTACACATTAAGAATTATAGTCCTTTCAAGTGACTATAAATTTAATTATTTGTACATATTTTATGATTTCTTAAGATAAATATAGGGTTTAGATTAAAGTTAAGATGGAACTTCATAGTCACTCCAATTTCTAAACGGGTGGATTTTATCAACAACCCTAAATGATAAACCGTTTAACTTATTATTAGTATTAGGATTTGATCTCCAATTCACGCAACTCACCCCACATCTACATGCACTCTAACCTTTTCTGCATCGTCTTGTTGTCATTCCTACGAATTAACTCCAACTACTATGTTGTAATAATACCTAAGGTGTAGCTCATATGGAATGTAAGTTTATTCATCATAATCAATAATATATTTTTTTGGTGTTCATTCTCTCTATTTTTATGTATTTATTCAGTCCAAATTATATCTCTATTGACTCATTTGGAAGCGTATTAATTATTGTTGAATTTATTTTAAAATTTAGCAACCATGAATGGAAAGACTTACGTTTCGAGAGACCTTATTTTGTTTAAGCAATAATAGCCTAATAGGTTATTAGAAGAAGTTTGATACATTGGGACGAGCGTTGTTACAAAAAAAAGATCAAGTGGATTGTAAAGAAATTATCAAAAGAATCAATTAGAAAAACCTTTCAATAACTTTGCATCTCAAAGAGCTAGAAGAATTAGCTTCGTAAGAAAATATATATATATATCTTTTTAAGTTTAAGGCCTTCATATATATATATATATATATATATATATATATATATATATATATATATATATATAT
>JAJOOF010023884.1:0-13638 GCA_029582545.1 Solanum lignicaule | reverse complement strand
TCTTGCTCCCTTAGTCCCGATTTCCCCCTTTGATTATGCTTATTGCTTATGGTCATTTTAATTGCTTCCGCGACCAAGGATGTGTAATGATACGCTATAAGGCTTGTTTGGGGTTCCTTCGGGTTCCCCATTCGCCGGTCACGTCTAGGCCCTAGGCTTGGGTCGTGACAGATCCAACTCTTCAAAAAGTGCATTTTCACAAGATTCGGAACTCCTGAGCTATCATTAGTGATAGAGGTTCCTATTTCTACAGTAGAATGTTTTGAGACATTTTCGAGTAAATATGGAGTCAAACACAAAGTTGTCACCCCTATTACCCGCAAACAAGTGGTCAAGTTAAGGTATCCAATAGGGAGATCAATTTTGTCTAAACAATGAAGGCAAATAAGACAAATTGGTCACAAAAATTGGATGATGCTCTATAAGATTATAAGACCACATTCAAGACTCCTATTGGTATGTCACGTTATAAACTTGAGTTTGTGAAAGCTTACCACTTCCTCATAGAGTTGGAGCATAGAGCGTTGTGGGCTTTCAAAGGTTGAATTTGAATTCAGATAAGGCTTCCAAAGATAGAGTGAACCAATTGTATGAAATGGAGGAGTTTTTCTTTAAGGCCTATGAAATCTCAGCTCTGTACAAAGAGAGGATGAAAATATTGCATGATGCCAAAATCTTGAAACGAGAGTTTAGAGCGGGTGATTTTGTTTTGCTATATAACTTGAGGTTGCATTTGTTTTTGGTCAAGTTGAATTCTAAATGGTCTAGGCCATTTTGAGTGGTTCAGGCATATCCTAATGGGGCAATATATATAAGTGGAAAATAAGGATGGTTCAAAGGTCAAAGTGAATGGGCAACTTCTGAAGTTGAATTTTAGTGAACGTTCAGAAGTGGCTATTATTGAAGTGATGTTCTATTGGATAACGCTTGAAATACATTTCCACACCATGCAACAACGTAAACTAAGATGCTTCTTGGAAAGGCAACCAAAGGTTTACTTTATGTCATTTTCAATAACATGTGTTGAATGTGTAGGGTGGAGTTGGATGTGAAAGCGTTGAATAATTATGCGGTGATGGCACCCATTAGGTGTATCACCTAATCATTCGATGTGTCATTGAAGGGGGTCACCGAACTCAAGAGATCTCCCAGTTCTTGGCATTGGAAATTTTGTAATGCCTTGACCATTGAGAGAATCGTCGAGTGTATTTCGGTGATGGTTGGTGTATCATCGAAATCAACAAATCACTGAAGCTTTTACGCGAGGGTTGGTAAATTCCGTTTTCATTTCTGTGATGCACCGATTCCAATTAGTGGAGTTAGTTGAGCTCACCAAATAGATGTGAGTTGAAGAGCCAAGGTTTTTTTTTTTAGTTTTTAAACTAATCCCTCCAAATATTTTCATTCTTTCTTCTTCCTTCCTTTTATCCACATTTCTTTCTTAGTTTCATACTTTTCTTTTAAATAATTTCATCAAGTTTATTTGGATTTCATCTCATTTCCATCATTCCATGTCCCATGTGCAGCATCGTTGTTGGTTTCTTCGGACGGTTAGTTCTTCGTCCACTTTTTGCTCTTTCACATTACTTTATAAGTTTCTTGAATCCATGTTCTTAGATTTCTAGTTATTGTTCATTATTGTATTGTTATAGTTGATGATTGCTTCAATTACTCCGTTAAATGTTTCTCTTAGCTTTGACTCAATTGGGGTGGTTTAGTGATTTTGCAATTTTAATTACGGAGCAATAGGTCTCTACTTGCTGATTATTGATTCATGATGGGTATGTGTGGGTAATGGTTCTTTGATTGTTTTTTTAGCATTGATGAAGTCTGAGTAGCCTATGATCGAACAAAGAACTTGATTTGTACCAATGATGGATTGGGTGACATCTTTCTTAAGAGTAAATCGTCATTTTGTTAAATGTTTGGTGAAATTTGGCGGAAGTTGGAGAACCCAACCCTTAGAATTATCGTGGGTAGGTTAAATTTTGCTTGTATGCATTGTGTGATGGAAATAATACCAATTTATTAATGGTGGTACTTGGGTGATGGGTCAAAGCCAATTTCGTGGTACATAAACTACTCGGCAATGTGCCGAATGGCACTCAAGTAGGCCAATTGTTACAATTGGGGATGCTTTGAATTGAGCTCATTCAACGAGGTTCCTCGGTCTCTCCAATGGATTCAGCACATCACTGATTGGCTCTCCCCATTGCCAATCTGAGTTTTATTTATAAAGTGAGCCACTGTTACATTCAGCAATGGCCCCTTAAGTTCGCCAAGTTCGTTCGGTTACAAGCTGACATACTTGGTGAGTATCATCATTCCTTTTGAACTAACCTTTCACCTTCAATGTGGTACTTTGTATTTGTGTTGTGCGCAGGTATGTATTGGAAATAAACCAAGAGTAGGATTCCTTACTAGTTTAGGATTTGTTATTGATGGTATTTTTTTTATTTATATTTAATTAGGATTTGATATATAGGTTCCTAGTCCTAGTTTACTTTGGTTATTAGTTTTATAGGTTTCTAGTCCTAGTTTACTTTGGTTGTTAATAGTATAAATAGGGGTGTCTTATTACATATTTTCAATGTAGAGAGAGATGCATTCAATGTGTAGAGAGATACAATCAGTGTACAAAAAATATAAGAGTTATTGAATAAAGTCTCCTACCTCTTCTTTGTAGATTAATAAATTTGTTCTAAATAAAACCATTGTTGGGCCTTTCACTTGCACATACATTATTACCTTGGGTAATTTTATCTCCTTCAAATTGGTATCAGAGCTTGTGTAAGATCCTTATAGAAGCCTTGTGTGAGATCCTGATAAAAAGCCTTGTGTGAGATTCTATTAAAACCTCGTGTGAGATCAGACATATACAAAAGAATATGAATATTCCATATTTACACGAATGTCCCATTTTTTGTGTTTGATGACAAAAATAATTTTAAGATTTGTTATCAATCAATGAAGAATTTTTTTCAATGTTGTTGAACTATGGTCCATTATTGATATTGGATTCATGGATTCCCAGAGGTCACAACATTGAAGGTGAAGTTGCAAAACAATTGGAGAAAAGTAGAAAATAGGATTATATGGCACATTTTTACCTTGGTAGCAAGATCGAATTACATGTATATAATAAAATTTTACATGTTAAGTCAGCAAAGGAGGCTTGGACACTTTTAACAAAAACATATGGACGTGTTACATATGTGAAGAGAGAAAAATTTCAAGTGCTTTGGAGACAATTTGAGTTGTCTCAGATGAAACCACCAGAATCAATCAAATATTTCTTTATGTGAATTAAAGAAGTTGTTGATGTCCTATGGATTAATGGAAAGGTATTAGAAGAAGTTAAAGTTATTGAAAAAATATTAAATTCTCTAAGTTTAGAGTTTCAGACCAAGAAAAAAGATATTAAATCTAGTTGAAATCTAAATACTATGAGACTTGGTGATCTTGAAGATGAATTTGTAATATATAAGATGTGTCTTAATAAAAAAACATATGTGATAGAGGAGGAGGTATTGCAAAGAAAGGATGATCAATAATATGAAAAAGAAGAATCATCAAATCTAACAGAAATATATGAAAAAGATCAGAGATATTGTGGAGAAATAAAGGGAAGGTAGAGGTAATTTTCATTGCGATATAGATGTCTTTGATTGCAAAGAGGACTTTAATAGTGGTCAATCTAATAAGTCAATAATTATTGGGATGACTAAAAATGGCAATTTGGTTGAAACTGATGTTGCTTCGATAGAGACTAGTAATTCAAGACATGAGACATGTAATAGACATGATTGGTCTATACAAAGTGAAGCTATTGGAAAAGAAATAGAAATATTCACTATTGTCTAACAAGAAAAATTGTTTGAAGCTTTTGAAGATGAAGCTAGTAATAAAAGATGCAAAAGTGTTCACCAAGAGCAAGTTTTTGATGATCTATAAAAAATTGGAGCAGAAACAATTAAAGTTCTAGATCCACAATTGAAGTGCATGATGATGAATAGTGAAGATACAATCAACTTTGGATCATTATTCAAAATTATAGGTTATGAAGAGCATGAAAAGGTATTTGTTAAAGATGATCATTGCATGAATGCGATGAATGAAAAAAAAGTCATGTTATTGAGAAAAATAACACTTGGGAGTTGACAATTTTGTCGCCTTCAAAACAACCAATTGGAGTCAAGTGGTTATATAATAACAAAAACAAATTAATTGGAGAAGCAGATGATTATAAGGCAAGAATAATTATTCAAGAATATAAGAAAAGGAAAAAACAAGACGATGATATTTTTAAAAATGTTAAATATGAAGAAAGTCAAATTGAACTTGAATTTTGCTGAAGAGAGATAAAAGTTGACTAAAGATTGTACACACGATTTTGTTGATGCTACATATTTCAGAAAATTGGTAGGAAGTCTAAGATACTTGACTTTTAAAAAATCTGATATTACTTATTAAGTTGTTCATAAAGTTGAAGAAGATGCTAGGCATGGTCACATTTGAAGATCTTGGTTTAAGGGAGGCTATGTAGAAAATAAACTAAGAATAAGACTCCTTGCTAGTTTAAGATTTGTTATTTATGGTATTTACTTATTTATGTTTAATTAGGATTTGTTAGTTATATAGGTTCTTAGTCCTAGTTTACTTTGGTTGTTAGTAGTATAAATAGGGGTGCCTTATTCATATTTTTTTAATGGAGAGAGATACATTCTATGTGCATAAAATACAAGAGTTATTGAATAAAGCCTCATACCTCTTCTTTGTAGATTAATAATTTTCTTTTATATAAAACCATTGTTGGATCTTTCACTTGCGCATATATTATTACCATGGATAATTTTATTTCCTTCGGTATGCCACGTCATAAAAGATATCTGAGAAGAAATCCACACCTCATGCTCCTCCTCCTCGGTAAAAACACAAGGGAATTGTGATAGCCGAGCCTTTGGCCACTTCAAAGACAACTCAACGCAAATCTATGTATGGGAGTGCCAAGGGTAAGAAGAAGTCTTCTAAGTCTTGAGGGGATGATGATAGAACAAATTTTGGCTCTTTGGAGTATACTTGGACTGAGTCTGACCACGACAATGATGAGGATGGATATAATACCCCACTTCATAATCCAATCCTGGAAGCGCAATCCACTAAACAAAAGAGGGGTGATTGTTCTAAGGCCATCCACTATCTTATTACTATTACAGTGCCTGTTCCAGCTTCTATTCTAGCCCCTGTGGTACCTAGGATTCTAAATCATCTCAAAGTTCTAGGATGCGTACTATTCTTGAGGAGAAACGGTTGTTCATGGATGGTGTGATTGATAGATATCTCAAGATTTGGCGAAATCTTAGGTTTCATAAATTAGAGCAGTTCACAAAGCCCCGTCACCCATATGTTCTCACTTAGGTGACGGAATTTTATGATGATTATATGCAGTTGTTACCAAGAGGTAAGAAGAAAAAGGGTCGTGATGACCCTATAGAAGTTGTTGAAGTTCGAGGTAGGAAACTGAAGTGTAGCGAAACTGACATTAATAATGCATTAGACTGCACGCTATATAACACCTCAGAACTTAGCTCAGATAGACAAGCAGAAAATTTGTGAGCCACGGAGGGGTTCACGGACCATGAAAGGAACCACGGTCCATCACCCTCATCGTGGTTCAAACCCAGCCCCAGAAGTGGTGTACCAAGGAGCCCTTCACAGGCTGTGGACCACCCCACCAGCCGTAGGAAGGCTCGTATAAGCCAGGCAGAACTAACCAGGCCCAACCATCACGCCACGGAGCCCTTCATGATCTGTTCTCTTGATGACGGCCCGTGGTGAGGCTCGTGAAGCTGAGCATGTAGGCCCCTAGACCAAGTGAAGGACCACGGTGACCTTCATGGTCTCTGATCCTTCACACGGTCCATGAAGTGGACCGTAGAGGGAAGGGCCCTAGAACCAGTAGCCTTTGACCATCAGACCATGACCCACTTGATGGGCCATGGTCCCTTTGACGGTCCGTCATAGGGCCCGTGGTCAGCCCCCATTAGATTTTAAGTGGAGTTATTTTTGTATTTTCCCCTATGCGTTGGATACCTAAACTATGTAGTTTTGGTTAGTTTGAGCCTAGTAACTTAGTCAGAACTTACCCTAAGCGATTCATTCACAAAAAAATCATCAAACTTAGAGCAATAGAGGAGAAAGAATTGACAAAACCCACCTTCCAAGAAAGCTTCAGGATTTCTTGAGTTCCATCCCCGAAATCGAAGGATTTCTCCATGAAATTTGTCACCAAATATGTGGGATTTTCACTAGTGGGTTCTTTTCATCCACTAGGTCCCTAGAATTCAGTCAGATCCTTGATTCTCTAAGTCTTGTTTAGACCTAGGGTTTAGGAAATCTTGGAGAATTGTTATGATTTCAGTTGCTACAGTATCCATAATCTAATTATCATGTTTTCGTGGAATCGTGTTTAATTCCTTGTATGAAACTCAGAACCCTAATCGTGTAGTTTCTTTTAGTTCATGAAATGCACTTTATAGGTCAGTAAAATAGATAATCATGCTTCGTTTTCGAATTTCACATTATCAGTATATAATTGTTACATTCTCAAATTAAACAATTCTCAGATTATGCATGTCAGTATTTTGAGCTATTCAACATTTTAGTATTTCAGTCATAATGTGTCATATACATATTCAGTTGGGAGTAGACTTAACACTGAGTTGGACTAGGGCTAAGCGTACCCTCATAGTCCCAGAACTACGTGCCCCCAATAGGTTTATAAGTCCCATCTATAGGCATCATATTTTAGTAATCACGCCAGTCATGATTTTATACCCCTGTCAAGGTATATTAGGTCCTCTCGATGGGGCGTATACATCGGAATTAACGTTTAGCTCACGTGGTTTTATGTCGATTAATAGTAGCTCCCACAGTCAAACTCTAGTGCATTTGACCAGGTTTTAAGTTATACTACAATATTCAGTCTCAGCATGTTATGTTTGAAATTAATACTTGGTCATTGCATCCAGTTCAACTCATTTCAGTATATTTAAGTATTATTGTTATAATTCAGATTATGTCATTACTTAGTTATGTTTGTTTAGCTTATTTATTTGTTCAGTTATATTCTATATCCTGCATGCTCAGTACATTCCAAGTACTGATGCATACTTTGTGCTATATCCTTTCATGATGCAGGTTCAAGTCTTCAGTTTTCAGATCATGCATAGATCAATTCCAGATCCATACTCAACAACATCAGTGGAGAGTCCTCATACTTCGAGGATAATAGACATGTTTTCTATTTCAGTCTTTCATTTCAGTTTCAATTTTATCTAGGGTTAGCTGGGGACATGTCCCAGCATCACTAGTCAGTAGAGGCTTTTCAGACATAATTTTAGATTCAGCTTTAGCATTTGAGTGATTGTTTAGTACCACTATACTCTTATTCAATATTTATATATTCAGACCAATTTTGGGTATTCCCTACTATCAATTATAAATTGATTTAGCTTCTGCATTAGTTTATCTTTTCGTAGATATGTTCAGTTGCTTATGATACGCCAGCTCAGGGTTAGCTTGGGGTCATTCGTGATCCTAGGTCATGTGTTTACGTCAAGGGGGTTGCCTCGGGGCCTGACAAACTTGGTATCAGAGCATTAGGTTTAAGAGTCCTAGGATGTCTGAAGGCCACACTAAGTAGAGTCCCTTTCACAGGAGGCTACAATGTGTTTTAAGAAAACTTCACTTTCTTTGCTACTCTTATCATGCGTGAGGTATGATCCAACTACTCGCTCTAATTCGTCAAATTATGTTTCAAATCATGCCTCCTCGTAGAGCTTACGGAAGGAATGTTAATGGTCACAACGCTAACACACTTCCTCCAGTCCCAGACCATGAGGTTTTAAATGCAGAGTTTCGGAATGCTATCCAGCTTTTGGCTCAGAGTGTAGCTAATCAGAACAATCAACATGCTCTAGTTCCTACAAATGCTACTAGTGGGTCATCCCCAGCCAGGGTCCGAGATTTTGTTCGGATAAATCCGTTTGAGTTTCTAGGGTCGCAAGTTTGTAAGGACCCATAGAACTTTATTGATGAGGTTAAGAAAATATTTGGAGTGATGCAAGTAACTGGTAATGATAGGGTAGAGTTGGCATCCTACTTGCTTAAGGATGTAGCTCACATTTAGTTCACTCAGTGGAAAGAAAATAGGCGTACGGATATATATAGTTCCTGTGACTTGGGAGTGTTTTACTGGAGCTTTCCTGGACAGATTCTTTCCGAGAGGGTTGAGGGAAGATAAAGCTCAGGAGTTTATGAATTTGAGACAAGGTACAATGTCAGTCCAAGAGTATGGACTTAAGTTCACCCAGCTCTCCAGGTATGCTCCACACATAGTTGCCGATCCAAGGGTACATATGAGTAAGTTTTTGTTTGGGGTATCCGACTTGGTGAAGACAGAGTGCAGGAATGTTATGTTGTTAAAGAATATGAATATATCTAGGCTTATGACTCATGCTCAGTAGGTTGAGGGAGACAAGCTTAGGGAACTGGCTAAGGACAATAAGAAGGCTAGAATAGAAAACTATTAATACTCTCAGCAGAAATCGAGTAGTGGAAATCGCTCACAATTTCAACAGAGATCTTCAGCCCCAACACCTTCATCAGCTAGTTCTCCATCCCTCAGGTTTTGACAAAATTAGAAAGGTAGGGCATCAGGCTCTAAGTCTGAAGAGAGTGCTTCAGGTAACATGACTTTCCCAACTTGTCCTAAGTGTGGTAAGAACCATCCGAGCGAGTGTCTTGCAGGCAAGGAAGGGTGCTTTGGGTGTGGTCAGTTTGGCCATAGGTTGAAAGATTGCCCTTCTGCTAGGCAGGGGTAAGGAGGTAGTAACAATAATAGGGCTTAGTCTACAGCTCTAGAAGCACCAGCAGGTCGCCCAACTCAGTAGGGTGCTTTATCTAGTACAGGTGGCAGTCAGCGCTAGAACAGGTTGTATGCTTTCCAGGCTCGCTAGGACCAGGAAGATTCTCCTGATGTGGTCATGGGTATGTTACGAGTCTTTTATTTATATGTTTATGCATTGTTAGATCCAGGGGCTACTCTTTATTTTGTAACTCCCTATATAGCAGTAAACTTTGGTGTTAGTCCGAAAACTCTTTCAAACCCTTACCAGTCTCTACCCCATTTGGTGACCCAGTTATAGCTAGACAGGTATACAAAAATTAAACTCTCACTGTCTCTCAGAAAGACACCTCAGAAGATCTTGTAGAGTTAGAAATGGAAGATTTTGATATCATTCTAGGCATGGATTGGTTACATTCCTATTATGCCTCAGTCGATTGTAGAACTAGGATCGTTTGGTTTCAGTTTCTGAACATGCCAGTCGTAGAATGGAAGGGTAGTAGCTCAGTACTTGTAGGTCGATTTATCTCTTACCTTAAGGCTAGGAAGATGATCTCTAAAGGGTACATCTATTATCTTGTTCGGGTTAAGGATTAAAACTTCGAAACCCCAACTCTTGAGTCAGTCCTAGTAGTAAATGAGTTTCCAGAAGATCTTCCCGGAGTTCCTCCCGAAAGGGAAATTGACTTCGAAAATGATCTCCTTCTAGACACCTAGCCTATTTCAATTACTCCTCACAGAATGGCTCCAACCGAGCTTAAGGAATTGAAAGGACAGTTGAAAGACCTTCTAGATAAGGGCTTCATCAGACCGAGTATCTCTTCATGGGGTGGTCCAGTGTTGTTCGTGAAAAAGAAAGATGGTTATCTCAGAATGTGCATCGACTATCGTCAGTTGAACAAAGTCACCATTAAGAATAAGTATCCCATCCCCAAGATTGATGACTTGTTCGACCAATTCCAAGGTGCTAGTCATTTTTTGAAGATAAATCTCAGATCCAGTTATCATTAGCTTAGAGTCAGAGATATTAACATCCCGCAAACAGCCTTCAGGACTCGGTATGGTCATTATAAATTTGTAGTTATGTCATTTGGACTAACCAATGCTCCTAAAGCTTTCATGGATTTAATGAGCAGGGTGTTCAAGCAGTATTTGGACTAGTTCGTTATCGTCTTTATTGATGATAAGCTCATTTACTCTAGGAATAAGGAGGAGCATGCGATTCATTTGAGAGTTTCTCTTCAAACTCTTAAAGATCGTCAATTATTCGCTAAGTTTAGCAAATGTGAGTTTTGGTTACAATCAGCTTCTTTCCTTGGTCATTTGGTATCTAGCAAAGTGATCTGAGTGGATTCTCAGAAAATAGAGGCAGTGAAACAATGGCCCAGACCCACCTCTCCAATAGATATCAGAAGTTTCTTGGATTTGGCTAGTTATTACAGGATATTTGTTGAAGGATTTTCATCTATAGCTTCCCCATTGACCAAGTTGACTCAGAAAAAGGTCAAGTTTCAGTGGTCAGATGAGTGTGAGAAAAACTTCTCAGAACTGAAGACTAGGTTGACTACAGCTCCGATCTTGACCCTACCAGACGGTTCAGACGGTTATGTGATCTATTGTGATGCATCCAGGGTTGGCCTAGGTTGTGTGTTGATGCAGCGAGTTAAGGTCATAGCTTATGCTTCTAGACAGCTTAAGGTCCATGAGAAAAACTACCAATTGAATACCTACACATCATTCCTTACAATGCCTCAATGAAGTCATCTCAATACTCGAGTGATAAATATTGTTGTATGTAAACTTAACTACAACAAAAACGATTCCCAACAACCACCAAGTTGATCGTACACACGTCTACAACATGTTATCAAGGACCTTGACACAATCATGCGGATGAATCCTTTAGCACTTAAGCATGATAAAATTCCAAGTCAATACTCGCTACAAATAGAAGTGAACCTGAATCACCAACACATACTTATAATACCCAAATAATCATAGTTCTTACCAATATCTCCATCCCACAACATAAATTCCCATGAGCTTAAGTTATAACAAATTTGATCTTTAGAAATCAGATACTCCTCGAGGGATATGTCCAAGCATACAACCCCTCCAACAACACTATCGAATTCTGGATTTAGCAATTGTAGATTACCTCTTAAGAACAGTAGAATTTGACCCAATGATCCCCACATTCAACCACACACAATCAATACATGACCTCGACGACTAGATGAATGTTAAGATTGTCGGACAACCATAGAGTACGCAGGGTAACTCTTCTATGGATTCTCATAAGCAAGGTGATAGACGTAAGACCACTGAAATACTTTAACAACTCCAAGAAAACACCAATTATGTCTTTCAAAATAACCAAATCTTCCAATCAATCAAGAGAACCTCGCAAGATTTGGTACCCCTGATCCACCACTAGGGATCCACCCTCAAAAGTGAAAAGTCACGAAAGCATAGCTAGTGAATCATACTCACAATACTAACAACCATCATAACACTCCAACCATTTACCTTATTATAACCCAACACTTTTTAAATGAAACTTTTCTTGGGTACTTAACAATCAATAGTAATAAACTTTGCGACTCAACCCAGGTGTAAGTTCTTTCAAATGCTCAATACTGGATATAATTGATCATTACTCACCTTGCCAATTCATGACAAATACATCATCATGAATGTAGACTTACAATGAAAAATTTGAATTGTAATTTCCACCGTATAACACAATCCCTTTCTCTATCAACATTAACTTGTACCTTGAAGATTCTTATGAATTCCTAGATCTTCGCTTATCATTGATCGCATCTCCATCGATCTTACAATATCCTTCGCTAAAATTCAATCGTACTCATTACTAAACTCAAAACAAAAACAACATCACACTAGAGCTAATGTCCGCACACTCCTTTCTCAAGTTTTTTTCAATAGATTTTTACCAACCTGATGGATCCGTGACACTATTACCATAGCCACAACAAAACGAATGAAATCACGCGTCTCTGAACCCAATTATCTACCCCTCTAAAGATATATCTTTAGCCTTTGCAATCAAATAAAATATTCTTTCTCTAGCCTCTCTCTAAAGGTTGTACTATATCCCACTATTTTTCTCCATTATAACTCTAGCTCTTTAAAATTCGGTTCTAGTGGTGTCCCACTATCTCTTAAAACTTTCTATACAACCACTTTACTCGTAAAATATTGGAAAATCACAACCTTAGATACTCGCAAGTCATAATTACTATACAGGAATTCGCTTAACCAACAATATTATTGTATAGTTGCATCCCATCACAATCTATCGCGAACTCCTATTACCATTACGCTCAGTCAGCCCTAACTATCACTATGAAGTCAACTTTTTCATCCACATGACACCTAAAACTCATGTATACTAATCAAATTTAAAGGGCTAACCCAATCTTGGTACGCACTTTCTTACTAAAATCTTCAATTTCCTTCATCCAAGTATACTCATTGGGACCTTCCTTATCCATAAGTTTGTCATTCTGGTATCAATCCACTCCTTTATGGCTTAAGGTAAAATCATCAGTCCTCATACTACCCTCATTCTTCTTAACAAACAAGAACCCCTTGGATTTGAGCTTTAAGCTCTCTCAATTTTGACACCATATGAATAGATTCAATAGAGGGGGATTCGACCTCAATATCCCGAATATGAGCCAATTACGTCAAACAATCCTGCCCCACCAGTTTCCTACCCCACACGAAAGATATAACCTTAGCTGACTTAGGCTTGTACCCCCTTCCCACTCTAACCTTTCCCTACCTGGGATCTCTAGAGTTACCCACTTAGTATTACAATTAAGCCCGGTACAATAGCGGGACAACCAAGTCGTACCTAAGATTATATAAGGTCAGTCATATCCAGCATAACCGAATCAACCCAACTCTAAAAATCCATAAACACAACAGGACAACACGATATACATGAGTGACTATGACTAACTTTTTAACTAGGGTAGAAACATGGATGGGGGCATCAAGTATATCACAAACCACATCAAATCCCAAGGCAATTAAACTGACACTTACGAATATGTAGAACCCGGATCAAACAAAACAATAGCCATCCGGGCATAGACAAGAGTAGCTCTTGTGACCACTGCATCATACCCTCAAACTTGGTCTTACTCGGAAAAACATAAAATTGAGCCTTGTCCTATTGACGGGCAACCTCATTGCCTGGCTGCACTACTCCTCTACCTGCATTACCATTTTCCCGGCCTCCATGGCTTCACTAATTTCCTCTTCATATGCCAGGTTCTCCAAAATTTTAACACACTTATAACTTATATTCGATTGTTGAACACTGAATTAGATCGCAGGGGTTAGTTCGAGTACGATTCGGGGTTCATAATTGTGACTAGGGGAAAACAGGGGAGACAAGGCTAATATTCTATCTTGCCTTGTCCCGCTCTGGCGGGAGAAATCCCGCACTAGCGAGATTATCCCGCCCAGCGGCTCTAACAAAAACAGAACCCCTGCCAACAATTTCTGGGGTTCCTCTCTTTTCTATAATTCCTCTAGATTTCCCGGCTATAACTAGGCATTTAAGAAAATCCCTTTAGCTAGGACAATCATTGTCTACCCCCCAGTCAACCCAACTAAGTACGCACTTTAGAATCATTTTACATCGTTTCAACACTACCACACACATATCCCCAGGATATACCCAGACTCTCACA
>JAJOOF010023883.1:0-20346 GCA_029582545.1 Solanum lignicaule | reverse complement strand
AAAAATACTATAAATCATGATAATTGACAACATAAAATATTTCAAAACTGTTGTATGTGGGTAGTCTTATTATGCCTTAAATAGCGTCAAAGAAAGTACAGGTTTGTGATAAAAAAACTTATTCCTTTATCCACGCAAACAATAGCTTCAAAAACTCGATTATTAGCCACAAAATATATCATTTATATTATTGGGCCCGTGCATAGCACGGGCAACATTATCTAGTAATAATAATAAAAAACTCTTGGCTTATATCAAAAAGCTTCATAGTAATATCCTTTTCAAAGGATGGTAACATATATACATACGTTAAAAATAAAATCAAGAATTGATAAAATCAACTATTGGCTTACCTCTTCTGCTCTTCATATAAAAAAGCTTCATCGTAATTATCCTGTTTAAAATGATGCTAACATATATACATTAAAAATAAAAATCAAGGATGAATAAAATAAAAGGAAGAAGATGAAAGAGAAGAAAAAAAACTACATGCCCATTACATATTTCCTTTTTGAAGGAAGAGTTAAATGTAGTAAAGGCTAATAATAAGGAAAGTAAATAATTGTTTTAAAAGGTTATTGATTAGAAAATGAGAGGAAAATAATTCAAAATTCTAAAAAAATGAATAAATAGTATACTGATCAATGAAGCATGTCACATCAGCGTGATTTTATTCAGGTTTATATATATATATATATAGATTCTTGTATATTATTCGCACTTTGAATATGTTCTCTCATGCATCTGAAATATATATTATATAAACTTTTCTAATAAAACGACTTTATTAATATTAAATACAAACTTATATTTCTTATTTAATAAATATATCAATAAATAAAAAGCAAATCCAAAACTAGATAAGGAGTTACATTCAAGAGAGGAACATCAGCTTCTTGGAGAGATGGAAGGTCTTACAATTGGTGGAGCAACTCCTTGTGTTTCTTCATCACTTCGTAGAATCTCTTCCAAAACAACCAATTTTGCCTCCAGACTTACCCCAAAAGCCGTCAAGAAGCACAGCCTAGCCGCATTTCAACCAGCATTTCATCTTTTCTCAACAAATGTCCCCAAAAGGCACATTAAAGCTCGTATATTCTTACCCCATTTGGTTGCTTCTATGGTAAGAACTTCGATTTCAACAATTTTTGACTACCCATTGAAGATTTTGGCCAACCCCACTTTCTCTTTTCTTCTTATGAATTCTGTCCCTATAGAAAAATTGATAACTTGGGTTAAAAAAAGTGTAATTTTTGTTAAATTTTCCAAATGGGTATAGAGGATTTTGTATTGCAGGCCCTCAACTGATTTAGGATTGAGGCTTTGCTGATTGATTGATTATTTTTTTGTTGTGTTTGGGGATTTTGTGTTCAGGAAGAAGTGGAGCAGACTTATATCATGATTAAGCCTGATGGTGTTCAAAGAGGCCTTGTACGCTTCAGTTTATTCTTCTTTCTTTGAGTTTGGATTATTAGAAAGACTTAAACTTTATGTTTTTGGCCAGGTGTTTTGATTTTCTGTTTGAATGTTGAAGACATGTTTCCTTAATTGTTATAGGTTGGAGAAATTATATCCAGATTTGAGAAAAAAGGGTTTAAGCTTACTGGATTAAAGCTTTTACAGTGCCCCAAAGAATTAGCAGAGGTTTGCTTTCATGAGCTTTACTCGGGTGTCAATCATTCTTTTTCAAGAATTGGCATTTCCATGCACTATTTTGTGTTCTTGTTCCTCTCTTGTAGGATTTGCACTGCTCCCTTGTTAGTTGCTATGTTTTCTTATTCTTTGTACTTGGATTTGCTACACTTGAGCCAAGACCCGAGGGTCTTTCGGAAACAACCTTTCTACCTCCACGAGGTAGTGGTAAGGTCTGCGTACACTTTACCCTCCTCAGACCCCACTTATGGGATTCCACGGGGTATGTTGTTGTTGACATTTCCATGCAAACACTCCCCTGGGATCCCACAACCCCCGCTGAAAAAAGAAAAAAGGAAGAGAGCATGGTCTAAGAGATTCATTAACTGTTTTCTTTCAGATGTCCAAAAGTTTTCCTCTATCTAGGGAGGTTCATTTAATTCACTGGTTACCCTTTATAACTGCAATGAATGCTAGGAACCAATACAATACTCTTGGTTCCAGTTGACTCACATAAAAGATTGGAATTGTAAAGTTGGACAAAATGCAATTTCAAAATTTGTATGTTGTTTGGACTACAAAACATGAAACTAGTAGGAAAAACAAATAATTTATGTAATAGTTAAGGAGTGGAAGGTTTATGTACCAGAAGAAATCTTTAAGGGTGGGCGGGGTTGGGTGCCAAGGGAGCTTCTTACTAGCCAGTTGCTTCTATTTACACTGTTGAGAATTCTATTGTTTTTTTTAACAGCACTATGAATATCTTTGCTTTATCAACCAAAAGAGAATTAAAATTGCTAAGTCAATTCATTCCTATTAACTGTGCCGTGGGGTAAAGTTGCTTAGAAGTTTTCAATTGTTACAGGAGCATTACAAGGATCTACAGTCCAAACCGTTCTTCCCCAAGCTGATTGACTACATTACATCTGGTCCGGTTGTCTGTATGGTAGAGTTTTTTCTCATTTTTTTCATTCACTAAGTCAAACCAACCAAATATATCAGCAATCTGAAAATTGAGTTTTAAATTGTATATGTCTCCTACAGTCTCTATGTTTTCCTAATCTTGTAAATTGTATCTACCTTTGGCAAGGGTTGGGAGGGTGTTGGTGTTGTTGCTTCAGCACGTAAGCTAATAGGAGCAACTAATCCTCTTAATGCTGAGCCAGGCACAATTAGAGGAGACCTTGCTGTTCAAACTGGAAGGTACGGCCATATATATTTATTATTTTATTTGTCTGTTTATGTTCAGCAAGTACCGAGTCATGGATTCTGATGGCAATCTATGTGCAGAAATGTGGTACATGGAAGTGATAGCCCTGACAATGGCAAGCGTGAAATAGGTAAGAGTTTTCCTAATCTAGCAAAACTAGTTGAGTAGCATTAGAATTAACTTAATGTGACTTCCCCCACATGTTAATAAGTTTGGTCATCCGCCTTTGAGCTGTTGCTAGACATGAATGAGGCTTCCGTCAGAATCTTTACAGAAAGTAGTGGTGAATTCAGAGTTCAGTTTTAGTATCTATGAGTGAAATCAAAGGAAAGAGCAAGAGTTCCTTTTATTTTCTTGTTTTTGATAATTTTTTCTCGATAAAGTAAGGTAATATTATTCAAGAGGTGCTACAAAATTAAATTAAAAAGTCATTACAATAACTCCACTAGTCTCCTTTTTGACAATTAAGCAAAGGAAAGATCTAGAGTTTTTCGTTGACACTCACAAAGGACTCTGATATGATATGTTTAGAAATTTTACTGCTGTAGATTATGTCTTTCATTGAACAAGAAATGAGCTTATATTATTGTCTAAACTCTAAAGATGATAATGGCAAGTACACCTTCACCCTGGGCATCCCACCTCAAGGTTGAGGGTCTTGCTTTGAGTGCCTTTGACCAGATGATTTTTCTCCAATATGAAGGCACTTATGTTCATTATTTGCACCATAGTGTTAATTAACCATTTTATCTATTTTCTCATGCCTAATCTCTAGTTTGTGATTGAACAGTTGTTGGTTTTATTGGTTTCTTGCCTAATTAGTCACAAATGTGTATACAGAGAAAAATAACCTAGTTTTCAGCAATTATGTCCTCTGATTCAGTGCTTCAATCTCTCTTTCTATTGTCTCTGTCTCCTCTTTTTGCTCATGTTCATTTTTTATTATCATAATTATCATGACTGCCGACAAATGAATCTATTAGTTAAGAAGTCTGAGGAAAGATCCAACATGAAGTTGAGTTCACAATGACATTGTACTTGTTGCTCCTCTTTAGCAAGTAACACATTTTTAGTTAATATCTTACATACTTGTAGTTTTTGTTGAGATCACCTACAACTAGGATGTGTGTTCCATTAACATGGCTGACTAGTTGTTTTTTGCCCTCTAATATAAGATTTGTCTACTGATATAGTGAGTAATGAGTGGTAGTTCTTGGAAATTCTTTCTCTTGCAAATGAAGCTGAAAACTTATCTTCTAAATAAAACTAAGTTGGCCTTGATTCTCATTTAATCGGCGCTTTTCTTTATGTTTCCTTGCTGCAGGTCTTTGGTTTAAAGAAGGTGAATTATGTGCATGGACAGCAGTTCAAGAACCTTGGTTGGTGGAATAATACCTTAGCGTTATATGACTCTTTCATTGAAGTTTTGGAGGTTTGAGCTTAACTGTAAGAGATCCAGAGTGATATCACTTATTCGGCGTCTGTAATACGAAAATACAAGCACGTTATTGTATTATTTTTGGCATGGTTGGCCTGTTCATAAAAAGAGGGCCACTACTGGATTCTTATTTTTTCCAACTTGATGTCTAACTGCAGAATTAAGTTTGTAATTGTTATGTTGGTTGTTAACTCATTCTAGTTCTCAAGGTACTCTACATTTTCCTTGCAAATGGAAGACATAAAGACAGTAGCAGCAAAGTCCACATTCTCCTTCTGCTACATTTATCTTAGATTCTGGTAGTGCCCTTTCTCAAATAGTTCTGGTTTTCAGATAGTAACAAAACAATAACCTTCTTTGTTACCTACTTTCAAGTGTTCTGAATTTCTGTCATGCTGCTTGATTGAATATTTTTTCCCGATTCATTCTGTAAAATAAGCTCCAAGGATATACATAGAACAGAAAAATAACAATAGATGAATTGCTCAAAAAGATGCAGCAGCTTACATAAAGTTGCCTGATATGAACATACAGGCAATAACCCTCTCCACTACGGTCCCAAAACCGCCTCTCTTATTATCCTTTTTCTGTTAAGAATATTGTCATGGAGTTTATCTTGATGAGGACAAGCTAGTTAGAGAGAGCAGTTCAAATATTCATCTGCCATCTCGCACCTTTGGAATGAGGAGAACACCTCACTTCAAGAATTCTTGAAAAGGAATATAAACTATACCCAGTAAACATAATATGCAGGTTTGGTCGAGTAGGAGGAGGCAGCTTAGTTTGTAGCCATGGTGAATTCAAGCAACAAAACACCACTACAATTGCTTTTCCATTCACAAAAGCTGTTTCCTAGTAAAATGATATAGAAGTTACCCCCATCTGGCATTAAAATTAAGAGGAAGGTTTCTATGCAGAGTACAATTGAATATTGAATGTAAGAATGAAGGAAATTCCAAGAACGAGTTACTGTTTCCCGTCTCCAGATTCTGTATCTTGCTTCTGACTGTCACTGCTGTGTGTGTTGCTTTGCATTTCAAGCAGTTTCTGTTGCTCCTCCTCCTCCGCAGATACTTGTGGATTTACATCTTTCACATCCTTAGGCTTGTTGCTTGTAGACTGCTGGTACATAACGCCACCAGACATGCAGATCAATAGCCCCACTGTTCCAATAAGTTTGGAGTGTTTATCCCATATGACTAGATTTATCACCACAGTCAAAAGTTTATTAACTATGCCAAGAACAGTAAATCCTGTTGCAGATATTGCTCTACGACAAGAAAATCCAAAGAAAGAGATGGCTAAACCAAACAAACACGACAGGGCTACTGGTAAAACCACTTGAAAGCTGTGCCAATCTGACTCATCCTCAATTTCATGCTTAATCTTCTTCAATTCACCCATGATAAGGAGCTCTATAGGAAAAAGCAACAAAGCCTCAAGATTGTTGTACAGCACAAGACCCCATGTGTTCAAACCAATTGTCATAACCACGTGCTTGATGTAAACAAAATCAATAGACATGCTCACTAAATAGGCCAAGGCCCAGCTGTAAGCTGTAAGCGTGAACTGGTAATCTGTACTGACATAGAGCACGCTACCAGCAAAGATTGTACCAAGTGACAACCACGTTTTTATTGCTGGCCACGGCTGGTGCAAGTAGAGGGTCTCTCCTATTGCAACAAAGATGGGGACTGCTGATCTGAAGACAATAAAAGTATCAACATTGGCATGGAGGAGAAGCTCACTGTTCGTGAAAAGAGATAGGTAGAATATAATTGCTGCAGGTAGGAATCGCCACATTGTTCGAAGATCAAGTTTATCGGGTTCTATAAGCTTGAGCCATCCGCACATGAGAACTCCAGCTGCACTTGTGAAGTACTGCAATGCAGTTAGTGCTCCGGGGTAAGGAAATTTCATTATGGCCCACTTGTTAATGATGGACAGCAATGATGCTGAAAGACAGTACCCTGCAGCTATACCATAAACGGATGCCTGCTCAAGTAAGCCACTATACCAACTTGGTTGGTAACTGGGAGACGGTGAAGAAGCATCCAAAGACGTTCTGGCATCTCCGCCTTCAGGATCTTCCACATCATTTGACATTTTAATCTAATAAACGAGCAAGAAATTTCTATAAGTTTCAATTAACCATTAACAACTAAAATAGTTTACCCTTCATGCAAGCTAACCTTGCTGATGTTTTTTCTTCTTCTTTTTTTTTTTTGACAAGTAAAGGTACTATTAATATAAACTCAATACCAAGCTGGTACTGCAACAAAGTACAACAAAGCTAGATACAATCTTCTAAAGCTGTAACAAAACCAGAAAATCCAGCATTTCATCAAAATCATTTGAAATTTAGCATTACACCAAATTTGAACTCTGGATGCATCTATCCTTAGCAACAAAATGTTCTCTCCTTCCCCTCAAAACATCTTTTGATCCTCTCAAGCCAAAGTTATTTACCACAATATGCAGAAACAATAGTTTTGCTATGTGCATCAACCACTTTATCTAGTGGCGGATCATCCTTATACGGTTATACCGCAGTCCTTAGAGGATGTGCTTCATAACATGTAGAAAATGGATCTCTTATTCCATTTATGTTCAATGAATCCAGAAATAGCTTTTATTTCAGTATTTAAACTACACTAATGAAATGAGCTAAAACTTTACCCCATTCAAGCTATTTTTGTCTATTTCCTAAGCAGCTAAACTATAATTCACTGATTCTCCCCTCTTTTGTGATACTGCATTTGTTGTAGTCACAACAAAATCGGAAGGGCCAGTAGCTCTAAACCTCTAATCCGGGATCCATTTGCAAGCCTCACGAATAATCTCATTACCTTCCTGAGAAAGATCATATCCTTCATTACAAGCTTGTACACATGCTTCTAGAGCTACTTGATTATTAAATCTGGGCACAAAATGGAATGATCTTTAAACATCAGCTTCCCCTTCAATGCTACTACAGAATGCATTACTCTTCAGGTGAAAATGCAATTCAGCCATTTACGGAAAGTCCACTATAGTTGAAGTCCTAACTATCAAACCCCCTATTTATTACATATGCATATCTGTGGAAAAGCTGTCACTAGGATGTTTTAACATTATCTACATTTCAATAAATTTGATTTGAGGTTCCAATTTTACTACCACCACCACCAAAGATCTATCAACATTGCAAGCTGCATCTGCTATACTAAAGTTACATAAAAGTACACATTACTCAAACCAACACGTTTCTCTATGAACAGATGAAAAACAGGAAATACACATCATATAATATTTGAAGAATAGCATTGAATTGCCAATAGTCCCCTTATGCTTCAGATGCATACCTTAAGCAGAAAATAATTTCAAATCCTTCAAAATCACTTGCACTCACTAGTTCTCCAGGAGCAGTAGGCTGCATAAAATTAGCTTACTTTGGAAAAAATTAACAAAACATAGTCGAAAAGCTTATAAATTTATCAATTTATATTGAATCCGCATCCATTGACACCGAAAATAACAATGGATACAGTAGTATTCCAAAATGTAGAGCTAGATCCACTTCTGGAAGGAGGAACTGACCAATTCAACAGGAGAAGGACAGTTGCCGGCGACGATCCGACGACGGCGCCGGTGGCTCGTAAACCAGAGAGAGTGTGTGTGAGAGAGAGAACAGTGGAGGTGGAAAATGAAAGTGAGCATAATCGTTACTAGGCCTTCGAACTTTTTCTCAATGTCAAAAATGATTCCTCAAGTTATTTAAAATAACAAACAAGCCCTCAAGTTAAACAATTACAGTTTGTACTCTTTAAATTTAGAAGTTAATCTCATTTGCGTGCAAATTTTACTTGGAAACAAAAAGGCACAAATTTTATTTTTCAATTTGGAATTTGTAGTCAAGGATGGCAAGATGCTCCAATTATTGTAGTCCTTATCCACAATATTATCAGCTGCAAATTTGGCTTAAAGACATGAACTTATACCTTATGTAGTTTTATATCGTAATAAGAAATAATATAAGTCTTATAACTCAAAATATTCATGGGATTCTTTTCCAATATTGTTAGAACACTCCTAGGAATCCTCTATTGTCTTCTTACAACTATATGCACCAACCTATTTGAGTCCACATGTATTTGAATGTTGAAAATCTTTTTTAATATATTATAGTCTAATGGTATCAGTGAGAGTCCCGCACACAATATCGATGTAAGTTCAATTTTCATCATACATATTCCCCCTATGGGCACTGTAACAGATTTATTTATCATAACTTAATTTTATCTTTTGCATTTGGATCATGCGTCTTGATAGTTGTTATTAATTATTTGGATGATTATTCCTTAGAGCATTGGCTACACTTGCCACTTCACTAATGCAATATGCTTTTTATAAAAATTACAAGAGAAAAAAAAAAGACAAGAATCTCTAACATATAGCCAAATAAATAAGCCAAAGTTGATAACTTAGTTTTGACATAGTCATAAATTGGAATTAACATTTTTGTAGTAATTTTCTCTTGCAGTCCCTGTGTAACTAGTATATAGATCAACTCATTAATTTCAAGACTCAACAACAAATTAGCAATAATATTAGCTAATTAATTGACCCCAATGGTTATGATTACTGCTACTACTAGTGTTGAAGTTGTGTCTAGGGAGACAATTAAACCATTATGTCCAACACCAAATCACCTTAGAAACTATATTCTATCTTCTATTGATCAAAATTCTCCTCCCATTTACATCCCTGTGCTACTTTTCTACCTTAATAATACAACTATTAACACTAATGAAAAGTTATTTATGTTGAAGAAATCATTAGGTGAGTGCCTAAGTGAGTACTATCCATTGGCTGGCACATTTAGAGATGACTATTCTGTTGTTGAGTGCAATGATGAAGGGGCAGAGTTCATTGGAGCTAGAGTTAATTGTGATATTTCACAAATCATTGGAACTTCAAATGTGAAGTTGTTGAATCAGCTATTGCCATTTGAATCCACTGGCAATTGGGGAAAGTTCAAGGAAAAAGCATATGAGAGGGAAGTGCTTGTTGCTGCTCAAGCCAATTTATTCAGGTATGGCTTCTTCTTCTTCTTCTTCTACATAGAGGTACTAGGGCAGTGGCGTGACCAGGATTTTCACTAATCGCTAAGGAGATTCAACAACTACTTATATATTCATAAAAAATAGTTTACCTTATATTATTCAGAGGCGAACACATAATTTGAAAACTTCGGGTGCACCAATTATGATCTCTAAGCTAAACTTAAAATTAAAATAATGAAATCGCGGATAGTTGGATTCAAACCCTAATCTCGTGGGTGGCTCCTCTGCCTTGTACTAACAGCACAAGAACACTACTATGCTCCTCATGGATGCACGGTTAATTATATCCTAGTTTCTGTCAGTTTCTCAAGATAGATATACATATATACACATGATTTTCTTCGAAGTTAACGGATGCACGATAAAGGTGGGTCCTCCTCTGCCTTCTATACTTTAGAATGTTGAGACATGATATAATTAAGTAGAGTAATTAAAAGCGTATTTTCTCTCGTAGACTAAGCTATTATATGAGAACAGAGCACTTTGACGGAAACAAATATTTTCACGTGTTTGACTCATGAAAAAAGAATCTTGATTATATTTTTTGAATCTTTTCTTCAGGTGTGGTGGTTTGGCTATTGGTGTGTGCATTTCTCATAAAATTGCTGATGGCACTTCAGTAGTTGCTTTCTTGAATTCATGGGCTTCCAAATCTTTAAATAACTATCATGGTTATAATGCTAATATTGTCCCTCCTCCTATCTTTGATTCAGCAAGAAATTTCCCTCCTAGAGAAATGCCCCGTTATTCTCATGACATTGGGATAACTAACAAAACAATCGTTACAAAAAGATTTATTTTCGATTCATCATCTATACTAGCCCTGAAAAAACAAGCATCAACCACGATTATTGATTCATCAGATGAAAATATCAAGTTTCCAACTCGAGTCCAAGCCGTTTCATCTCTCATATGGAGTCGCGTCCTTGCCCTTTATAGATCAAAGCCAACATATGCGAAAATTTGTGTAGCAGTTCATGCAGTGAACATAAGGCCAAGGATGGAACCACCAGTCCCTAATCACACATTTGGAAATTATTGGACAGTTGCTATAGCCCCTGCAGTGGTAAAAACAGAGCAAAATGCAGGGGAAATGAGTAGTGACATAACAATATTGGTTGAAAAAATGAACAAATCAATTAGGAATATCAATGCAGGTTGTGTGAAAAATATGAACGTTGCAAAGACCGGACACACACGTGACAGTAATTTTGAAGAGTCTGAACAACATAAGTCGAGATTGAATGATAATTCAGTTGAAAAAACCGCGAAAGCTTTTTCAAAGGGGGATTTAGAAGTGTGCAATTTTACAAGTTGGTGTAGATTTCCAGTGTATGAAGTGGATTTTGGATGGGGGAAACCTGAATGGGTTTGTAGTCCAATTAAATCTTTCAAGAATTTGGTGATATTAATGGGAACTAAAGATGGAGATGGCATTGAGGCATCAGTTAATTTGTTGGAAGAGGACATGCCCCTTTTTGAAAATGATCCACAGATTCTTGCTTTTGCTAATTATTGCCCATGATTCAAGAATCAAAGTGACTTGGATTTTGAAGCTTTCTGGCATTAGTGTCTTTTGTTAGTTATTACTCGTTCCGTTTCAATTTGTTTGTCAGATTTTGACTTGACGCAAAATTTAAGAGAGTAAAGAATATTTTTGGATCTTGTGGTATTACCAAAATGTCATTTAATCTTGTGGTATTATATATGTCACATGAAAAGTTGAAATTTAATTATTGACAAATAAAGAAAAGAGACATTCTTTTTTCAAACGAACTTGAGAAACAAAAAGATAAACAAATTGAAACGGAAGGTGTTTTCTCACAATAGACTCACTAATGCTTCATTTCATCTATTAGTAGTATAATTTGCCAGTTACTCCTTTGTTTCAGGACATAAAACTGAAACAAACAATAAGAACGGTTTTTTTTTGGGCTCAAACTAATTATATATGCCTTGAAAATTCACTAAACAAGTATAAATTATAAATTTCGAATCCAATAAACCAAATCGGCTGTGATAGAATCTTGAATTCGAACCTATAACATTCAAATCATGAATCTATCTCTGGCCAAAAGGAACTAGCAACAACTTATCCAAAAAAAAAGTACTACCATTCTTCTATATACCATATGATTAAAAGGAACATACATTGAACTCTTGACACAAATTTTTTTTTAAAAAAAGAAAGAGTGTCATATAAAATGAAACAGAGACGAATAATTATTAGTGACTGCATATCGTTAATATTTTGGTTAACAAGGTGGTGATAATCTATAATTAATTTTTCTATAGGTGATGAGAGGAGGCACAAGCAATGCAAGCCAGCAAAAGAATAGCAGAAGAAGCACCATCTTCTTCAACATTAGAGCTGCTCCTCTTGAACTTGTTTGTTTTTCCTTTGTTGCATTGCATCAATTGCTTTTGTACTTGGTAATTTTTCACCTCCTGTTGTTGCCTTATTTTCATTGCTTCTTCCACTCTTGACACCATTTTATTTGTTTTGTTTTCAAAGAAACTAGCTGTTGATTTTTTTTGAATTTGAAAGACTTAGTTGGGAAATTAACACTGATGTGCCTTCTTGTTATATAGGCCTCATCAGTAGCCACTAAGTGCCAAATGTGTAATAATGGAGGTGTGGATAGAAATTTAAAGTAATTAAAGTAAAGTGGAGTATTAAAATATTTGCTATATATCTCTCTATATATAAAAATTAAATAATTGTTGGATTTTGTCTTCCCCTAGCCCATTTGAACATGTCTGTTTGTATAAGTTAAAATAAAGGGATAAATAAAATCAATATTTTTGGGTTTGGGTGATCTAGTTTGTAAAATAGCCAGTAAATATGTTTTGTATATTTAAGTATAATCATATACATATACTATACATATAATATACCTGATCAATATATATATTTAAATTTGGTCGAATTGTACATATTGATAGGATTTCCATAAATAAATACATATATATTATATGTATATATGTTTACCGACCTCTATTGTTTTCAGTGAAGAAACTAGCTACTACTTGGATAATTTGGTAAGATATTTTAAAATTAATTGGTATATATATAGATTTTTTTTTAAATTTCCTGAGTGCTATCCATTACTTGTTTTAGGATCTTGATTAGTCCGAATTTATCTCATGTGAGGTCTATTAAGAGAGAGTTGTTTTTATTAGAGTTTTTTTTTTTATATTCTAATGACTAAAAACCCAAATTAAGAACGAAATCATCATATCCGTCCCACCATCGAAATTTGTTGGTTAAGTGGTACAATACATATTCAGATATTCTCAACATTTATGTAAAGTGGAAAACATAGATTTTTGGCATCCATATTCATAGCTTTTCATAGGTGAAAGTTGAAATAGCAACATAGAAAACAGCCTAATTTAATAGCCACAATTTAAACTTCCTCCCACCAAGAACCAACCTAACAAAAAGCACAGAAAAGGAAGTTGGAAAAGATAAAGGCTGCCATGGCAACGGTTATTGCAGCTGGAATAGTAATCATCACTGCTCCTCATTCAATTCTAAGGAGGGAAATTAAAAAACAATAACACCCTGTTATAATACAGTCAAATCTCTCGTATTTCGATATTTTTTAAAATTATTTGGATAAAATATTATTAAAGAGAACATATAATATAACATAGTATGAAAGATTAGTTTTTTTTAAAAAAAAATAACATAATTAGCATGATAAAATATTACTATACAGAATGATTGTTATAGAGAAATTTGAATGTATAACTAAAATATAAACAATAGAAATTAAGTTTATTATTTTATTAACTCTTATTAAAGCTGATTAATTATTTAGAAATTATTCCTTTTTCTATAGATAATTTTTGTAAAAATGAATTCAAAACTATAAATAAATAGACAAGTATTTTTCAGTCAAAGTGCCACGTGATTGGGGAAACAATTGATTCAACTCCTTTAGTCGATGAGAACAACAAGGAAGATCGATGAGATTCATCCAATTGGGGAAATATTTCAATATGAGTACAATGTACTTGTATTTAAAAAAACAAATACACATCGATTCTTTCAATTTTTGGATAGGAGACTTTTGGCTCTTAGCAAGAGATATAGATATAATATATTCCCTCTGTTTTTATTTATATGTCACAATTTTAGATTTTATGTCCCTTAAAAAATTATGTAAGTTTATAATTGTACTCTTATTTAGTATTAAGTTTTCAATAAATGAACATAAATTAATTTATTTTAACTAATTAAATTGACCAATAAAACATGAATTAATTATTTAATTTCCTATATTGGTCAAATTCATACAGGCTAATAACTCTCAAGGGTAAAATAAGAAGAGTAGTGTTAATTATGTATTGATTTTGTGAAATAACAAATATTAAGAATCAACTATTCTTAATAAGGACAACATATAAATAATAACAGGGAGAGTACATAAGTCACCCCCCGAGCCTATACCCTGGACGTGACCGACACTCGAGAACCATTGTTGGCCCCTAGCGAACCATTGGCCTGACTTACTTACTCAGCGGAAGACTTTACTCAAGATAAAATACTTTAAAAAGTAAACTGAATTGCTCAATAAATAACTTAAAAAGTATAAAGAACATTCACTAGCCAAAATGGCAACTCAAGTCTCAACTAACTCTGTCTATGAAGCCTCTAAACAACTGAGATGGACGTCGGGACAAGACCTACGACATCCTAATGAGCTAAAATACTGAAAGCAATAAAAAGGATCCTCCGGGAAGGCTCACCAACTGACTTTGAGTGCTCAACTGGATCAACGAGGCACTGAATGCTGATCCTGGTTACCTGTGTCTGCATCATAAGACGATGTAGGCCAACTGGCGTCAGTACATTGAATGTACGAGTATGCGACTTGGAATGCTAAACATAACTTAAGCTTGAAAAGAATTTGAAAGAAACACTTACCTTGGCTTTACTCAACTCCCGAATAACTTAACTCAATATAAAGCAATAAAACACATGCAATATATAGAAAGCCTTTAAAACAGTAGAAAAACAACTTATTTCGTTAAAGAAAATGCAATAACAAACTTAACTTTACTCATATAAGAAAATAATATAGTTTCTGTGGAAGTTTCTCTAACCGACAACCACCACTATGAGCCTAAGTGGTGATACAACGTCTTGCCCACGCTGTCAGAACTATCTTATACTTTGCCGTCATATAGAACGCCTTAACTAAGTGGATCCACTAGTCTATGCTAAAAAACACTTAACAAATCATCTAAAAAGTATGATCTTTTACTACCCATGATGACTACATGGTTTATGGAGACGTGAGTTATCTGAACTCAAACTCGTCCCCATATCGGTACTCAATACTACTCCCAAAATATACTTTAGCTCATATGTTTGTAAAAACAAAACTCTTTCTTTGATTTGAGATAATTACTCAAAAACTTGGCTTAAAAGCTCTCTTGAAAATCTTAGTTTCCTTTCTTACTCAATGTGAAAACATTTTAACTTTTGGGAATACTTAGTTCCCGTATAATCTTTGAAGAATGAACTTTACTCTTATTCTTTACTGAAAACTAGCTTAAAAGCTCTTTTGGAAATCTCAGTTTCCTTTCTTGTTTAAATGTGAAAACATTACTCTTTAGGAATATATAGTCCCGATATACTCTTTTAAAGAAATGACTTCAATCTTTACTCTTTACTCAACTTAAAACTTAAGTCTTAAAACAATGTTAAAACGTTTGTAAAAGACTTTTGAAAAACTTTATGACTTCTCTTGACTTGACTCTTAACTTTCTTTGACTTGACTTGACTCTTAGCTTTCCTTGAATTGAATTATGGATTCAATGATTATGATTTGTGATAGGAAAGATTTCATGATGTTTAGGAATGATTTTAGATGGCTAAACATGAGAACTGTCTGAAAGTAGGTTCGCGACGCGGAGATGTATTTAAATTTTTTATCGCGAAAATAATTTTTGAGGAAGAACGGTCCATGATCGCTCCGCGACGCGAAGAGATTTTTCTCGAATCTGAGGAGCAGGTCCGCGATGCAGCCCCACTGCCCAGATTCACCCGACTTTTTCCTTCTTCGTTTTCCGGTCCCAATTCGCCTAAACTCGACTATTTTTCTCAAATTCTCTTTAGATTCAGATACCCATCATTTGTACCCAAGAACCTAACTCAAAACAATTCTAAAAACTCGACGTAAAGATCTCAAAACTTCTCAATATCAGCCCAATTCAAGAACGACATCAATTTCAAGAATACACATCAAGAACATCAAACTTTCAACCTTTTTAGAACGAATTTCGCTGAACTAAACATGTTTGGCACATGGGTGAACGAACCCAACTCTATGAAAGTCTCACATACCTTGTATGATTAAATCCTTGGCGAAATTCACAACCAAATCGCATGATCTTGGCGAATCTTGAGCTTTTCTTCTCCTTTCTCCTCTTTTCTCTTGCTTCTTTCTCCAAAAACCATAACTCTATTTTTTCCAAAGCATAAACTGGATACTATCAGTTTAGACCTTTAAAATATTACCAAAAACGAATTAATTAAGTTGGGTATGGAAAAGACCAAACTACCCTTCCAAAATCCGGATTGGTCTTTCCTTATTCGAACAACCCAACTTTCAATGGGCATATCTCACTCATACAAACTCGGAATCGAGCAACTCGGTGGCGTTAGAAAGATAATTCAACGATTTTTCCTACAGTATCTGAAAACACACCTAAATCATTCTGAGCTAGGAGTTATGGTCGTTTGAAGTTGACCCAAAACTCATTAACTTAACTTGAACAAATTTTCAGATTTTCATTATTTTCAAAAATCACTATTTCCAATTCTTAGCTTCTTCCTAGTTATTTCAATTTGCGAGATGTTACAACATATATGCATTGTATAGAACTAATTATATGTCCTTACATTATGCATGGAAACAAACACACAAAGTCAGTTTACTTTTTAAAATAAAAAACTGTGGGGTGTATGAAGATGTGATTAGCATATATTTATTACTAGTATATTATAAAATCTTACATTTACCCCTCTTTCATCTTTTTTTAAAAATATATTTTTTTTTTAATTGTTTTGGTTATGCAAGTAGTTCATGAAATATCATGTGCAAGGGCATGTGGGCATGTTCCACTACTGTATTTCTTCATCCTCGTCCTTATCCTCAGCTGAGCCTCTTCTCCATGTCCAAGTTTTCTTCTGTGAAAATGAAATGCATATGATATCTATACACACATAACAAAAATAATTAAACAGAGTTGAACTTCTAGTTTCAACAAATTTATGTTATAACAATATTATGACCAGATTCGTGCCAGGAAATCTCACGTTATGGAGCAAAACGCTCTTTAACAAAGGTCATTTTTGATCCTATCAAAGGAACTCGAACCTAAGACCTCTGATTAAGGATGAAACACTTACAAGTTACCACTTCAGCACATCCCTTGTTGGTGACTAGATTCTATGTATATTTACACGTCAAACATGGTCATAAATAATGTAAAGACAAATTAAATGTATAAAACATGGAGGACCAAATAGTTTTGTTGCATGTGAAAGAGAGACAAGGAATGGGGTTTGAGTGCATGAGCCCATTATTCTTGGGTCATGATTCAAGAAAATGGGTTGTTGGCCATTTTATCAACAACTATTCTTTCTCCTCTGACCCTTATAAATCTTGATGATTGATGGATATTTCTATTTCTAAAGTTTGGACCACTCAATTGTTTTCCATCAAATTTTAATACTTAGAAATAAGACTGATGTGCAAAGGCAGATCTAACATGTAGCTTATGAATTCACGTGAATTTAATAACTTGCAAAGCTTCTATATATGTATTAAATTTAATATATGTTTTTGACCTTCGTTATTGTATATTAACTTGAGATCGTAATAAAAATTATAAACTTAAAATTCTGAATCGTTATTTGCCTATGTGTGTTAATACTTACTAAATTTGTACTCCCACTTGTTTTACAAGAGACAACTAAGATACATACTGGAAGTTGGAAAGGATTTTGTCCTATCATACATACTGGATTTTGTCATATTCTCCCAAATAGTGAAATTATTTCTGAGGAAATTTCATAAATAGCAAATAAATCAAATTTAATAAGTCTTCTTAGATACAAATTGGCTAATTACGCTTCATATCTATAGTTTCGTTTGCTTTAAATATTTCCATTTGTATATTTCGCGATCAATATACAAACAAGGTAAGTATATACAGATTCTGTATCTATACGTTTAGGAATTTTTTTATAACATACAAATCATATACAAACATGATAAACAAGTCGTAAACAAATAGTTAGGGTAAGCATATACAAATTATGAATTCATACAATTAGGAACCAAATTATACAAACTCTGGACATGGCCAACGTAAATATGATTATATGTTAGTGGTGAAAAGTAATTTGTTCAAACTATAATTGTATTAAATAATTAACTAGTATATGTTTGGTTAGTCGCTAATTTTTCCAATTATTTAAGTTTCTGTACGTTTTGTGTTGGAGCCTGATGATTCAATCAAACTAACCAAGAGTTTTGGGCCTATGATCCAATGGTGGTGGGGAAAAGCCATTTTCAATAGATCTTTATGGGCTGTGTTGCATCCGGACCAAAATCAATCAAGTTCGATAACCTTTAGGCCCAGAAAGTCCAATATTTCTTTGATTCTTTTTCAACCCAAGTAGAAAAACTGTTTTAGGACATGTGAATCATGGGTCATGAGTTCATGACACATCTTGATGAGTCTTGATAGCTGATGTCATCTATGTGGATAGAAATAATCTTTTTATATGTACAAAAGCAAAAAGGTCTAAATTTGCATTTAAACTTGGGAAAAAGGATAAATTTTCCAAATTATCGTAAATGGTATGCAGATATCCTCCGTTATTTTTTTGGAACATTAGTGCCCCTGCCGTCCAAAAATTAGAGCATATATGACCTTCACTTTAACGGAAGACTAAATAGGGACATGTGACGCAATCTTATCCGTCAATTCGATATTTAATAAATGTTGGGTCGGTGGATAAGATTATGACACGTGTATTTCCGTTAATATAAAGGGTATATATGATCTAGTTTTTGGACAATAGAGACACCAATGTCCTAAAGTATGCCAGAGGTATTTGCAAACCATTTACAATAATTCGGAGGTATATTTGTCATTTTTCTCTTTAAACTTTATGAAATGATTTAAATTTACGTAGTTGGGTTTCTTTTTTTTTAATAGTTGGGTTTAAATATACCATTATTGTTACTAATTTGACTTAGAAATGTCCTTATTAACTTATAACATAAAATTTCTAACACGTGAACCATTTTAACAAGTGAAAATGGGCAAATTTACTGTTGAACTACGAAAAAATGTTCTAAATTTAAAGGTGTAGAAATTGTCCATATGAGTTTTTTATTTTTATTTTCCACCCAATATTTGAAGTTTGAGTCGTGTTCAATTTCCTAATAGAAAAATGTTGTGCAAAATACAAAAAATCTTCCTTTTTTCGATCTTTCAAAAAAGGAAACTTTTTTGATACTTTGAAGCGCAGTATCTGCGAAGATGCCGTTCGACTACAACATATAGTTGTTTTCTTTTCTCTCCTTTTGAACCTGGGTTAGGCCGTCCCCTTCAATTCACGCACCAAGAATGATCTCCAGATCAAAATTTTCTGATGGAGGAATCGGGATTAGCGGTTGACTGAACCACCCTTCATAAGATGAACTCCCGACTATATTCAAATCGCATAATACACATTTCCTCCTTTCCTATTTATATGTTATCATTTTAGATTTCACTTGTATTAAGAAACTAAATAAGTTTACAATTCTATCTTTATTTTTATTTTTTTGAAAGTCAAGTTTTCAATTAATGATTATGAAATAATTTATTTTGATTAATTAATTTGACCAATAAACATGAATTAATCACTTAATTTTTTTATGTTGGTCAAATATATATTTTCAAGGCTAATAACTCACAAGAATAAAATAATTTTTTTTTTATAATTTATGCATTAATTTTATAAAATAATAAATATTATAAATTAACTATTTATAGTAAGAATGATATATATATATATATATATATATATATATATATATATATAAAAGAGAGAGTAATTTGGAGGGGGCTCTCTCTCCTAACCAAATTTGTTTGTATGAGTTGGCCTTAGATGTAGTTGGATGGACACACAAATCAAGGGGCAGGAGATTGAGTGAGTGGGAGTCTGTTTTCAACTTCGCCATCGTGGGGCACCTAACCGCCCCCAACGCACACCCCCCAACGCACACCCCCCACACATTTTTTCTTATACTTCTCCATTTTTTTCTTCTCTTCTAGAAAATACTCCTTTTCAAATTCCGTGATCCCATCCAAGATAAAAAGCTAGATTTTCGCCTTCCTTCTACAACTTACCACTGTCAACTGAATTCCCAGTTCCCCTTCAAACTTTTCATCATACATATTTTTATTTTAGAATAATATTTTAGGAATTCTTTTCTTGCTGAAAAATGAATATTGAAATTTCCTTTTTTGCTAAAATTGAAAAATATTTTTAATTTAAATTAGTTTTTAAAATTTTAAAAAGGAAAAAGGGTCTAAAAAATATTTCAATTTTGATCGAAATTGCTGTTACGATACCAAACTTTGGAAATGACCTTTTACCCCTTGTACTATTTAATAGTATATTTTAAAGGGGAACTTTCACATCTAGCCACTCAAAAATAGCCTAATTACTCTCCATAGCTATAGTTTGATAATTACAATTTGTAGCTACATGTTATATGGAGGAGAGAGGCGAGAGAGAGGGGCAAAGAGTGGGAGAAAGGTGAATTGTATATGTATATAGGTTAGATAATTGTATATTATACATATGTATTTGTATATATGGCAAGCGAGATTGGGAGAGGGAGGAGAGAGGCGAGCGAGATTGGGAGAGGGAGGAG
>JAJOOF010023882.1:0-14551 GCA_029582545.1 Solanum lignicaule | reverse complement strand
ACTTTCATAGTGCACAAATAGACACTTAAACTTGTATAAAGTTGAACAAATAGACACACATGACCTACATGGCATCCTACATGTCATTTTTTGTCCTATGTGGTGTCCTACGTGTATTGTGCCATGTAGGACTCGTGTGTTTACTTGTTCTAGTTTATACAAGTTTAAGTGTCTATTTGTGCACTATGAAAGTTGGAGGTCAAAGTTAAAATTTGAAGCCAAGTTTAAGGTCAAATATATGTATTATCCCTTTCATATTTATGTCCTCCAACTTTGAGTGTGCACAAGTAGACACTTAAACTTGTATAAAATTGAACAAATAGACACACGCGTCCTACGTGGCATCCTACATGGTAATTTGCATCCTATGTGGCTTCCTACGTGTATTATGTCACATAGGACTCATGTGTCTACTTGTTCAACTTTATACAAATTTAAGTGCCTACTTGTGCATACCCAAAGTTGGAGTACATAAATGTGAAATGAGGTTAAGTTAAAGGGCACATTTATATATTATGCCTAAGTCATATTTGTTTCTATTTGTGAATGGGTCTATATAAACAAGTTGTGCTATTTCAATGGATTAATAGCCGTTATGGGTCCTAACGAATCGTTTTTGAGATGTTGTGTTAGTTTAGAGGACAATAGATCATCGCGGGTTGGTAGCCTAGATGAAACAAGGATATTCACAAACTTACCTAGTGCTGCTGTGACACCAAACATCGACAATTATCAACAATTCTCCGAGAATCACTCTTTAGACTATATTTTTTCACCTCAATTTGAACTGATCTGCATGGCCGTGAATGCTAAAGATAACCACTACCTTATAAACATCATATCCAAAACCATAAACTCGCCCAAGGCAATATCCCAAGGTAGTTTTAGGATAAGACTATTCCATAGAAAAAATTGTGTCCCGACTGACAAGACAAATCAATCCATTGACAGAACCTTCAATTGAAACATAACATGCATGGAACTTGTCTGCGAATAATCCACGTCTTTTGCCTCAGTAACAGACTCATTAAATAAAGAGCTAAGACTACAAGCTCTAAAGGTGTTTATGACTTATACTCATCATAATTTGGGGTGGTAAATTATTCAAATTGACAACTATTTTTGAACGAGTTATTTTAGTATACATGACAACTAACAAGGAACGGATGAAGTATCTATTATCTACTTTTACCAGGCAGCAATAGGGTTAAATTGGTCATTCAATAATATAGATTTCAGGGAGTAAATTATGTGTTTGCAGAGCCTTTGGATTCCTGTTTTCACACCTGGGCAGAGTGACCACTATTCTTGTATTGAAGAAAGTGCACCAATGTATTTGCAGGAAAACAACGTCCTCGAGCACGAGGTTTGACTTTATAACTCTGTCATAACACCAGCTGCAGTGAAGAGATCCTTTTTTATGTTTAAAATGATTCACAACAGTATCCCTACTACATGCTCTTGTTGTAGGGATACTAGTTAAGGAGACTTACAGTTTCTCCTTAACAATTACTACTCGTGTAATCGTATATATAGTAACTTTGAAGTTACGTATGCTCAAGAGTCTTAACTGTATCTAATTCTAAGACAAAACATCTAATTCTAAGACAAAACTATATGCAACTTAACTTCCCTTTTCGACACACCACATACGTACTTTGAGGCCTTAAAATGAAACTACAATAGTAAATTCACATGAACTGAAGAGAAAAACAGAACACCGAATGTATTGATATTTCAAATTTGAACATATTTGACAATCTAGCCTGAAAATCTAATAACTTTTACAGAGAGTTAATAACTTTGATAATGACTCAACTATGAATTATTTTCACAGAAAGTCACTTAACTTTCATTTTCAACTCAAAAGTCACTCAACTATGACTTTTTGCACAGAAAGTCACTCAACCTATTTAATTGTTTTTTTCATTAAATTTTGCTGACATGAAATTTTAATTTTTAACCAAAATTTTAAGAACCAAATATATATCAATTTAAACCATTTAATGACCCGCCCCAATTGACCCGACCCGCTAAAAATATATATACATTATATTGCCTATAAATCACCATTCAACTAGCAAATGTCACTAAATAAGCAGCACCCTTTAACAGAAAATACTATACTTAGAAACTTCAAAAAAAAAATTGGTTCGTTTTTAGCCGGTGAGTACATCGGGTATAACAATGCTATGCTTTTTCTAGCTAATTATGGTCCTTATTGGAGGAAAATTCAAAAAATTGTTCTTCAGGAATTTCTCTCGAGTAGCAGGTTGGAAAAATTGAAATTTGTTAGGGTTTCTGAAATTCAAACAAGTATCAATGAGCTTTACTCTTTAATTTCAGTCGCTGGAGAAAATGTTGATTTTCTGGTGAAAGTTAATGTTACTAATTGGATAGAAAAATTAAATGGTGATTTATAGGCAATATAATGTATATATATCTTTAGGGAATTAATGGTAAAATAAAAAGTTAAATATTATATTTTTAGCGGGTCGGGTGAAATGGGGGGGTCATTAAATGGTTTAAATGGATATATATTTGGTTCTTAAAATTTTGGTTAATAATTAAAATTCCATGTCAACAAATTTTAATGAAAAAAATAATTAAATAGGTTAAGTAACTTTCTGTGGAAAGAAGTCATAGTTGAGTGACTTTTGAGTTGAAAATGAAAGTTGAGTAACTTTCTGTGAAAATAATTGATAGTTGAGTGAGTTGAGTGACCATCAAAGTTATTAACTCCTTTTACAGATGGAAACAGTGCATTTCGAGATGAAGTAATTGCATCACCAATCCAATAAAAAATAAAATTTGTCCCTCTTTCTAATGGCCAGCTTTCCACTTTCGAACTCTACTAGATGCCAGTTCTGATTTTCCCAATCAAATTTGTAGGTTTTTACTTCCTGTAATTTATTACGCGAAGGCTTGCTGCTTTCATGAGAAGCAAAATGTCTCGAACTCTTCATATTCAATAAACAATCCATAAAACATGAAATCATTTTATTAGTTGTGAAAAGGATGACTTTTCTAGGATGGCAATTCCATTGCAAATTCGCATCCACAAAAATCTTAGGAATTTTCTCTCCTCTACACTCTAGTGATACCAAATTTGGAGCATTGATAATATCCAACATAGGATACCCTTCCCCAGCGGCAAAATAGGACAAGTGTTCAAGAGTTGGTGCTTCAATTTTAACGTGTTGGTTTGTAAATGTCTTAATAGTAACTGACTTGATCCTTTGAAGATTCAACCACTCAATCTTTTCCAACCCACGACAATGCTCAAGGATGAGACTGACAATCAAAGAACATCTATTAAGTAGAGTCTGAAGCATGTTATCGTCTAAACTTATAGAAGAAAGAGAAAGCTTTCTCAATGAATTGTAGTTCGCCACACCACTAGATAACGGAACAAGCTTCAAATCAAAACCCCTCAGAACCAATTCTCTTAAAGATTTGGCTGCCAAGATTGTGAAAATAGGTAAGATGTATAATGTATACCGGGGAACTCTAAATACAATATCTTTTACACCGCTCTAAAGTGCAATGTCAAGCCACTTATCAAACAAAGGGAAAATTTCTTTGGAAAAACTAGTGTCAGATAATTCAAACTTTTCTATAGGTATTTTTTCATCCCGATATCTCTCTATGATACTATCCACTTTTTTCATATTGTCATTAAAATAATCAAATTCGAATTCCAAATTGGGATGAGTCGACTAGGCTCGTAGCCATGTTTTGGAGAGAACGCTCATCTTGGTTGCTTCTTTAAAATTGAGAAAAGAGAGTATTTTGTGAATGAGACAATCAGACAATTTGTCAGATGTGGCTCTCATTGTGATTAGTTGGTTGATCTCTCTGGAAAAAGTATTAGGGTTTGTCCTATTAGGTGATTCTTGAATTTATAGCTTATGCTTTCGTTAAAGCATAATTTTCCTTAAATTCTAGGGAAAAGGGTCTCCTATAAACCCTAAACTTTGTGATTTATAACTAATATACCCTTTGTTATGAAAATAACTCATATATATATATACCCTTTTAATAATCCATATATAAAACTCGTTTTATCAATTTATTTTGATACGCGAGATATCCTGGGATTAAGTTTATACAACGTTTGATTGACGGTATAGATTTATTCTGGTCAAAGAAAACAGTACAAATTAGAAGTATAATATATGTATGCCTTCCAAAAGAGTTTTATTTTAAGTAGGAAACAGAAACGGACGGTTTTCTGCTCAATTTATCAAATATCAAGACTAAATTTTTCGGGTACAAACGAGTATGGTATTAAAGAATCTTGGACAAAATGTTTGTGTTTGTATTTAAGGTGCCTTATTAGTTTCAAATTTCTTATGTTTGGACAAAATTTCTTGTTGAAGGATGAGTCAATCAGATATCCAAAGTTTAATAAGTCAGTCTTGTTTCTGCCTAGTCAATTTGCCTTACTTTCTCCGGTTTTACAAAATGAACAAATCATAAACACAACAATATTCAGATGGACACATATAGTTGATATTTTCTCTTTGATCAGAGATAGGTTGCCTCTAAATCATTTGGTATCAGGCATTCATACAATCTTCAAATTCGGCTTTCATCAAATCATACAATCTTCTGATTACGGATTGCATCTTCTTGCAACATCTAGACTCGCATCGTGTAGTTCAGACGGGCAAGCTTCCTTTCAAAACACCTTTTTCTGCAACAATTTCCAACTCTTTGTAAGTGTGAGGAATGGACGGAAATAAGGATTGGTATGGTGCTTGACATAGTCACCCACTTTCTCAAGTTGAGTTGTCACTACTATTCTACTTCTATTCTCACCATCTGGGAGAGATAATCCAATAAGCTTTTCCGCAACATATCAGCAAGTTCGCCAACCTCATCTACCTTGATCTGAAACCAGTAACTTGGCTGAAAATATCTTGTAATAGCTCTCTCCGGTTATATGTTTGGGAAATGTTGTACCATGCTCGAACATCAAAATGAGAAACAATGATTTCATTATTATACAACAATTCCCCCATTCCAACAATTGGTATGACATCTAGCTCATTTGTCCCTCGAGTCAGAGACTGAATTATTTTGAGTGTGCTGATACAGAGAAGTTCATCTTCTATTTTATCTCTTAAAAGATACAAAATTCACAGATATCATAAGTCTAAAACAAAACATATGCAACTTAACTTCTCTTTTTTATGCTCTGCTCTGTGTCGAAAATGTTTGATTCAGTAGAACTCATTGATTATATGTTACATTCACCATTTGCGCTAAATATTACTAAGTAACCCTCACTTACAAATTTTTTTGCTGAACGGAATAGACAAAGCCATATATATTTCTTTTCAGTTCTGTTATCTCAAATTTGGTAGGCTAAAGCTTCAACCTATTCTGGTGCTCTCAATTCTGATTTTAATTTTTCAGCAACGAGAAGTATAAGTAAAATGAAGACGAATGCACGACAAATTAAAAGGTGATTGTCTTTCTGAGACACCCATGGAATAGAATGTTAAGAAAGTTCGTTAAAAGAAAACCAATGTTGGCATCATCGCGTAATTGTGGAACAAAAACTGGTGCAGCAACTTTTGAACATAAGTTCCCATAGACAGGGTCTCACTCAGAACTCTACTGTGAGCGGAATGTTTCAAAATGGGGACGGGAAACGGCCTCGAGGATAGGGGCACATATGACTTACCAAAACATCTGCTGAACAACATCTATAAGTGGTGCAGCAACTTTTGAACAAAACTGAAGTCTATTCGAACTGTTAAGCATACAAATACTGAAGTGTTACAGCTCTGCTTATATCTTAAAGCCGCATAAGATGGTTCATGAACTCTTTTTAGAGAGACATGAAAAAAGATTAACTAAAGTGCAATTCTATACTCGTGTGAAATAAGAGTTTTCAGAGCAATAGAATGAACTACATCACCACTATAATGTAAAGGAAACACCAAACATACTTACTGTCATTCTGTATATCAAAAATAGAATGAACAACATCACCACTATAACGTAAAATAAACATCAGAAACAGAAAAACAGAACACCAAACAGTATGTGCATTCAATTTGCACATAGAAATAGAATGAACTACATCACCACTCTAACGTAAAATAAAATTTCTCCCCCTCCTTAAGGATCCTTGTTGCCCGCTCCTCACTTCTGAACTCAACAAGCTGCCAACTTGAATCTAATTTGTAGACTTTCACTTCTTTTAATTGACTATGCAAAGACTTGCTTTCATTAGTAGTAGAATGACTCAGACTCTTCATATACATTAAACGGTCCATGAAAGATGCAATTGTTTTACTAGTTGACTCAAGGATGAGTCTCTTAGGATAACAACTCCATTGAAAATTAGCATCCACGAAAGTCTCAGGAATTTGATCTCCCTTATACTCTAGTGACACCAAATTTGGAACATCAAGCATATCCAACATAGAAGACTCTTTCGGAACACTAAAATAAGACAAGTGTTCAAGTGTTGGCGCTTGAATTTTAACACGCTGCTTTCTACCTTTCCTAATGGAAATTGACTTGATATTCTGAAGATTGACCAGTTCAATCTTTTCCAACCCATCACAATAATCGCATACGAAACTGACAATCAGAGGACAACTATTAAGTAGAGTCTGAAGCATTTTTTCGCTTAATGTAACAGAAGACAGAGAAAGTAATCTCAAAGAATTGCAGTTTACGACTCCTCTAGATAACGAAGCACGCTTTAGATGACAACCCCACATAACCAATTCTCTTAAAGATTTTGTTGCCAAAATTTTGAAAATAGGCAAGTGGTATGATGAATATTTAGGAACGTTAAAGGCGAGATCTTTCACACCATTCTGAAGTGCAATATCGAACCACTTATCAATCAACGGAAAACCTTGAGAGGAAGAATCAAAGTATGATAATTCAAACTTTTCTATAGGGATTATTCCATCCCTATATCTCTTCATGATATTATCCACTATATCTAAATTGTTTCCGTAATAATCAACTATGACATCTAAATTGGGATGAGTCAACCAGGCTTGCAGCCATGTTTTAGAGAGAATACTCAGTTGTGCTGCTTCTTTAAAACTAAGAAAACAGAGTATTTTGCGAATCACACATTCAGGTAATATGTCAGCTGTCTCTCTCCTTATAGTCATATAATTGTTCATACATACCTTAGGAACCTGTTCTTCTACTTCGGTGCTGCTCGAAAACTCGGTAATCAGCTCTTTGTCTCGCTTCTCCACTTCCCACTCAAGTCTTTCGGTAGATTCAAACATTCTTTCGACCAAAATTTTGTCCTCAGTTACTTTCTCCCTTTAGAGATTTCTACAATACATGTTCTTCCATTTATAAATATTGGTATACGTAATTCAAAGAGATAAGTATTGAAAACATCTTAAACGTGATGCAAATTATTATTTCATCCCTGAACTATTATGACAGCCTTAAAAACACCCTCTTACTTTACTAACCGAACTTAAATACACCCCTAAATTCTCGTCAAGTTTAGGGTGTTTTGGACACTTCTCTCAACTTTTTACTATGAGCCTCCTACAAAAGGTTGAGACCACTTATTATGTCATGTGGCAGATCCGGGTGTTTAGTTAGTCAAGTAGAAGAGTGTTTTTAAGACCGACAATAGTTTGAGGACGAAACTAATAATTTATGTCAAGTTCAAGATTGTTTTCAATTCTTCTTTCTAATTAAAAGTTTTTAAATAAGGAAATTAGTAGTATAAGGCAACTTGGACACTACATGTGAATATTCAGAATTTAATTAGGATTATAACTCTGTTTCCCTGTAATAGGCTTTAAATAGTTTAAACTAAAGGTTTTATTTTGGCTTTAAACAGTTTAAACTAAAGGTTTTATTTTAGCGTGACATAAATTTTACCAAATTAAAACCTATAAACTCCCAGGCACAACCATGAAGAGTGCAGAAGGACATGGCAGAATGTATGGTTGTACAATAATAATAAGAAGAATCATAGTAAATATCAACCAACAGCTGATATATTGCCTGAACTTGTTATTCATAAAATACTCTCGAATCTTAATTATGTAGAAGCATCATGGATAACAAATGGTTGACTCATCCTAACTTGTTATTCGTAGCTTATTCAGGGACGGAGGAAGAGGAGGAATGGAGGAGGAGAGGTAAAATTGACACCGATATAGTCGATAAAATTATGAAGAGATACAGAGATGAGAAAATTCCTATAGACAAGTTTGAACTTTTCATGGACATTGCAACACTACAGGTTATCTTTTCTTTTCGATTGATAAGTGGCTTGACATTGCTTTTCAGAATGGTGTAAGAGAAGTAGTCTATAGAAAATTAGGATATCATTCATCCTTCGATATTTTTAAAATGTTGACAGCAAAATATTTACGAGAACTGATGCTGAGGAATTGTAATCTGGTGTATTTTTCTTCATTACCTACTAGTCATGTGGGGAATTGTCATTCTTTGAGAAAGCTTTCTCTAACTAATGTAACTGTAGATGACAACATGCTACAGGGTCTACTCGCTAATTATCCCTTGATTGACAATTTAATCATTCTCCATTGTCGTGGGTGGAAAAAGTTTGAGGTGCGGAATCTTCAAAAGATTAGGTCACTTAGCATACGATAAAGAGTGGACAGCTTGTTAAAATCCAAGCACCAATTCTTGAACACTTGTCTTATTATTTGGGAAAATTGGATATTGCTGAATATCGAATCTGAAATCTTTAGAGTTATTTGGCCCTTGTTAATCAAGAAGGGTTAACATTGGCCGAAGTGAATCCTTGAGGGACCTGAAGATTAATAATTTGCTCATTTGTTATTGTCAGAAAATTGAAGTAGATGCTCCAAATTTGGTATCACTCGAGTATGAAGGAGATGATATTCCGCAGCTTAAACTTGCAAAAGAATCAAGCAAATTCAAGAAGTTAACTCTTAATTTCCGCAAATACTCTTGGTTTTGTCGGTTGATAAATTTCTATTAAATTCGGAATTTCTATCAGATTCTAGCTCTTGGTTTCAAGTTTCACTTCATATTTACAGTTGTGATGGGATCAATATGGAGTATTTGAAACAACACTATAGAATTGCTATCCCACAAGTGAAAGTTTTAGATGTAATTATAGAGTCAAGAGACGACGATTTCCCAATATTTGTGGATGCTTTGTTGTGGTGTTTTCGTCCTAGGAGACTCAACATATCATCATCATTCAAAATGATTATCTATCTCATCAATCAATTACTATATAGGAAGAATTCGAGTCATTCTACTTCTCATGAAAACAAGCCTCAACTTAATCAATTAAAAGCCTACAAGTTTGACGGGAAGAATGGAAGTTGGCATCCTGTGAAGCCCAGGAGCATGAAGCTGATAACATGAGTAATTGCCTTCATTTAGTGAATTATCTCTGCATAGGACCGACCTCATTCGAGAAAAGCACTCCCTACCAAGAATTGTTCCGTAAGCTCGAACCTGAGACTGCACCACATCCTTTGGTGGTATGCAGTCTCCCAACTTACTACCAAGAATAATGCCTTTTCCTAGAGAAAGTACATGCAATAGCCAATCTTGTAAGCATTTAATTAAATATACTGAACATCCAGTACCAAGAAATGTATATTGCTTACCGAGCTCATTTTTGGAGATGGCGCTCTCAATGGAATTCTTTCCATTTTTAGTACTCGAACACAAAATATCTAGACAAAAACTCATTTATTATATCGATATCTCTTTCCTTAATCTACTCTTTTTTATTAGTATCATCTAATTAAGAAAAAAAATATTTGGTAAAAATCTTCCTCATTAACCCCTCAATAAACTCTATATGTATAATACCCTATATAAAAAAATAAGGGCATATCTGTCATTTGGTACTGTTTCAAAAAGAAATAAGCTGATTGGTTGTTATTTTGATCCAATGGTGTTGTTTAAAAATAAAATTTGGGCTAAAAGAAAAGAAAATGGAGATTAAGAGGGGTTCGCTGCGTACATCCGGGACAAATGCAGAAAGAAAAGTAAAAAGTTCAGATAAAGAGCTTAGAGGGGATCTGAGGTTAGTTTTGTTTATTATAGTGTGAATTAATCATCAATGAGGCTGTTTAGCGGGATCTGAAGCACCTATTTAATATAAACTGACAGATTGAGAGTCTATCATGAACCTTGAGGATTGGGTATTCTGAATTTAGTATGAATTAGCCTAAACGAAGAAAGTAATACGAGATTATCATGATGTGATTATAGATCGATCGAGGAAGACTAATGGATTGCTTGAGGTGACAAGTTTGGTATCTCAACACGAGTACTGTGAGTAGTAATCTTACCACAATTTGTATTTCACAAATTTCATGATTTTTACATGGTTTATAAAGTAAATGTGTTACCGACTGTTTTGAACTTGCATGTGGGACATGTCATTTACTGGATATGATACTAAAAATATTATTTGAGATGATCTCATTCTTACAAGATATGATTACTGTTATTGAAAAGGTTTTACACTTATTTGAGAAATAGTATTTTGACAGGTGATTGTTAAACTTTGAAAGGATATATGATTTGATAAGATTTAAATGGTTTGTTCGATTTTGAAATGCTTCTACTGAATCACAAGAAAAATATAAATAGGAGTAGACCTTGATGAATCCCGTAGCTAACGACGGGTACGTTAGACCTGGTGCACCTTGTAGTTATTGATTACTGATAAAGCCCTTGCTAGTGGGAAGGTAGAACTAGTGTACTGTAACTGATATCCCTCGAGTAGGGATCTACTGATATGAATATTTAACTCCTTTATGAGGAGTTCATTGTTATTGGTTACTTCTTAAAGAGAAGACCACACTGATTACATGATTCATCCTTGGAAACCTCCTAGCTATAAGATTTGATATGGAAATGTTTTTCTGAGTTTACTATTAAGTATTTACATTAATTTTTGCTTATATGAGGCACATAAGATTGAATATTGTATTGTTTCTGAAAAGGCATTATTTCATCATTTTGATTATTATACTAGCATGTTTTCTGACTTGTCCCTCATTAAAATGGTTGTGGTTAAGTATTATTACTCACTGAGCTAGCGTCTCACTCCTCGCTAATTGTTTTTACACAGATAGGTGGTATTGAAGAGGATTTCATTAACTAGAGAGTGTGATTTGGTAGCATCTGGTGAGCTCCGCATTGCTTCGCGTGACAAGAGAACTATTGATTTGCTATGGTTTATTTAGTTTCTTTAAAAAACTCTTAGAGTTGCTCCATTTTTCATTCCTTTGATTGGAGTCATGATTAGTCCTTCGTATTGTAGTCAAGTGACTAGTTTGAAACTTCTCTTTTGTAATTTGGAGATGAATTGGGTTTATTGCGTGACAATTAGATCATTGAAGGATATTATGTTGTGGCTTATAGTTGCTATTGGCTCTGTTGTGAATTTCTGAGACAGGAAAAATTCAGGATGGGCCTAACAACAAAGGAAATTCTTCCCGATTTTCTGTAGATTTATGTTAAGGCTTGCTTTGGGATTCTTTCCCCTTAGCGCCGGTCACGGACCTAATTCGGATCGTGACAATATGGTAGCCTATTCAGAAATCTTCCTAACTAAACAAATTAGAAGATCAATTTTTTGTAGTAATTAATAAGATTAATTAAGACAAAAAATAAATTTCATTCCTTTGAATGTTTTTCTTTCCATAAATACATAACAAGTCTCAATATATTTCTCTTATTTAATAAATGCCATCAAAAACACCTGACATGAACAAATTAAAACTCTTCAAAATGGTTAATCACTCCTTAGTAAAGATCATCTTTCTTTTTATTTATCATTATGCCTTGCAACATTGATGCAGAGAAGTACGAGGTGCGAATTTGGAATTTTCTTAATACTCATGAGCCTTCTTCTCAACTAAAGTTCATTGTGGATCTGGAGACGAAGATCTATTGAATTTCTAACTTATTTTCTCATGTTTGGTTAGTGAGTAGAAAATATTTTTTAATGTTTGGTTTGGGATTGAAAAACATTTTTTAGAAAATATCTTGTATTTTTTGCTTGAGACTAGAAAATACTCTTTAAGAAAATAATTTCTGACCCGAAAATTAACCCCGATAATCAATCCAGGACTTGACCCTGACACTCGAACTAGGACACGACCCTGACAACCATTCCAAAATCCGACCCTAAGATTTGACCCAAGACCTGATCCACACTTCTGAACCTGAAATATTTTTAAAAAAAAATAAATTGATGGGGGACAGGGAGGGGGGCGCTGAGGGGCTGGCTGGGGGTAGGAATAGTCTAAAAAAGAAATTTTAAAAATTTGAAATATATTTCAAAAACAAGTTTTCTTTTTAATTTTTTTTATGAGGGCGAAGCTGGGGTAGGGGTAGTGTAAAAAAATGAAATTATTAAAATTTGAAATATTTGTCAAAAATAAATTTCTTTTAAAAAAAAATTGTTTCAAAAAATAAGGGAAAGAGTAAAAAAAATTTCAAAAAAAAGGGTGGAGAGAGAAAAAGAGAATATGGTTATTCAATAGTTCAGGAAGAAAATTAGAAAAAAGGAGAAAGATAAGGAAGAAAAAATATTGAGGGGAGATATTTTAGGAAGAAAATTAAAAAAGAGAGTTTTTTAGGATCAAGAAAACGTTTTTTAATCCATTTATTATATTTTGGTATTTTTTGTTTTTATTTTATTTTTATTTTGTTCGGTCTTATAAAGGTTTTATTGCTATGTTACAAGTCAAACTACTTTTATAGATGAGTAATTTGGGTGCTTAAATTGTATAGTTAGTTTTCTCTACATATATAGTGGCGTAGCCACATGTATTTGAGGGGTGTCGACCGATTTTTATAAAAAAATTATAATTGCTGAGAAGGCTGATTTTAGTTATATGTTCATAACATCATAATGTAATCAAATATATACTAACTTTTTAGTATCACCAAGTTAATTTACATGGTGTACAATGTGGTGTAACCTTTGTGTCAAGTTCAAATTTTAATAACTATAACAATTAAAAATAATTGGTGGATTTGTTGGTTAAAAAATAATGGTGATTTGGATTTAAAGTTGCAATATGTTATAGTGTATATATTTTGATGTATGATATGACTAATTTTTTGGTGATATGTTGGTTTAGAGCTATAAAAGATATTGATTTTTAATTGATGGTAAAATTGATTTTAGTTATATGTTACAACCCTATAATACATAACACCATAATCTAGTCAAATATGTACCAACTTTTTAGTATCATCAAATTAATTTACATGGTATACAATATGATTTAACATTGGTATCAAGTTCAAATTAATTTAATTCAATTTTACAATAATTAATGAATTATACCAAATTATAACCAAATAAATTTAAAAAATAAATATTTACATTGAAGATAAATGTAATTTTTTATTATATGTTCCGGCCTACATTCATGTAAAAAATGATTTTTTTGAAATGTAGGGAGAAGAATAAAAAAGAACAGAGAATTTTTTTGAAAATCAACAAAAGGAAAAATTGTATGAAATAACAAACTATTAATTGAAATTAAATGCTATAGCCATAATTTGTTTTATTTATAATTCGCAGCAAACATTTCATGTTTTTGCCATCTGATGGGACCCATAACCCATTCGGTATACAAATACAAATTTTTAGTTTGTTTATACAAATTCAGTTTGTTGTTTGTATATACTACCCATTCGGTATACAATTACTATTTTTTAGTTTGTTTATACAAATTCAATTTGTTGTTTGTATACAGAAATATACAAATACCGAATTCAATTTGTTGTTATTTTTTAGTTTGTTTTATATAAATTCAATTTGTTGTTTGTATACCGAAATATACAAATACTGAAATATATGTATATGTATACCGAACTATATAGATTAATAGCCATAGCAAACATAAAGTTTGCTATGGATCGCAATTATACAAATTATAGCTATAGCATACAAATATGATTTTTATGTTTGCTAAACCTAAAATTTACTCAAAATAAAATTGGGGTAGAAATGGTAAAAAAAAAGAAAGAGAAAGAGACGAGTGAAGAAAGAAAGAGAGAGAGGGAGAGAAAAATAGGAAAGAGAAAAAATTTAGAAAAAAAGGTGGAGAGAGAAAAAAAGAATCTGCTTATCTAATATTTCAGGAAAAAGATTAGATTAGTGGAGAAAGATAAGGAAGTAAAAATACTGAGGGGAGTTATTTTAGGAAAAAGATTTAAAAAGAGAGATTTTTAGGGACAAAAAAGAAAGATTGTTTTTAATCCCTTTATTATATTTTGGTTTTTTTTTTAAAATATTGTTCTGTCTTATAAAGATTTTATTATTACGTTGGTGAAAAGTCAAATTAGTATATATATATAGTGGTGTAGCCACATGTAGTTGAGGGGTGTCAACTGACAATATTTCATCAGAAAATACACTACGTAGCTAGAATTTTTTTTTTTCTTTTATGTATATATATTACATATTTACACTTCATGGCTCCTATGCGATTCTACTTCTTTATATATTGACACCTCTTAGTAGAATTTTGGCTCCACCACTAAT